>VWZF01005690.1:99754-131131 GCA_013396755.1 Sclerurus mexicanus | reverse complement strand
GGGGTGGTTCGAGAGCAGGTGCGGGGTGGGAAAAGGGCCGGAGCCGTCGTGGTATTAGAAAGGCTCCAGGTGATGGTCACGGAATCATCCCGGAGTGGTTCGGGTGGGGAGGCACCTTAAAGCTCCTCAGTTCCACGCCCTGCCCTGTGCAGGGACACCTTCCATAGAGCAGGGAGCTCAGCACTGCGTCCAGCCTGGCCTCGGACACCGCCGGCCATGGGCACAGCGAGGGTGAGTGAGGAGACACGGGGTGGGCGTGTGCAGGTGTGGATCCTTTTGGGGGCTCATTCCTGGGGGTTCCACACTCACTCCGAGCCCCCAGGACCTTCTCCTTCACCTTTACCACCCCCCTGCCGCTGCTGTTCACTGCCCTGGTGGGCTCTGGTCCCCGTGCAGGTCTTTTTGGGCAGATCCTTTTGCACAGATGGCTGCTGTGGGCTGTGCTGACTGTCTGGAAAACAATAGCTTAAAGGCACGTGTGGACGTGCCTCTTTGCTGTCAGACTGAGAAGGAACCACAGCTAAATTATGCTTTGTGTGGCCGTGGGCGTGTTACGGTGGTGGGTGTGGATTCTGCCCAGGTGCTGTTCCAAGTTTTTATTTATGGTATGAAAAAATGTGTATTCCTCTGCTTTTATTAAAAATAATGAGTTAAGATGTTCTGACTTCAGCTGAAAGGCCAAAACTAAATTCCAGGCACAAGCCCCATTGTTGAGTTAAAAATTCAAAGAGAAGTCCAAACCCACTTAGGAAGGGGCACGTGCACTGGGCAGCTCAGCTCAGTCCTGTTCCTCAGGCTTGTGATGAAGGTCTGAACCCCTGATGTGCAGGGGAGTCTCCCAGGAAAGGACCAGGGTTTGAGGAGATTTTTGAAAATATGGAGCAAAGGGTTAATAAATTCTGGGGAAAGGTGACAGGACTGGAATGCATTTTGGTGGGTTTGGCAGGTCAGCTTGATAGAAGTGGCTGGTGTTTTGTTTAGATAAAGAAGAAAGGAACTTGGTAATGCATTATGAGTTCATAGTGTTGACATAAGATAAAGCAAAGGGTGACAGAATATTTCAGTGATGTAAATCTCAATGGAATCAATGTCAGGTGATGGAAGTACCTGGAGTGAGCTGTGGGTTAACATGGAGCTGATGAATAAAGGTGTAAATTCCCTCCCTGAAGCAGCTTTTTGGGGCTGTCCCAAGGTCCCCCTGAACCTGCTCCTCCTTTTCTCTCCCTGTGAACTGCCATTCCGAGGGGGAACACCAGCCTGGCCAAGGCCAGCTTGACCTTTGTGCAAAGAAATTCATATTCTTCTGGATTTGTGCAAACTCACGTCTCCAGAACAACTTCATCCTTGCGTATGGGAGTTGGAACAAGATAGTCTCTAAGGTCCCTTCCAGCCCAAACCATTCGGGGATTCTGTGATATGTAGTAAAAGGCATTCATGAATTTACCAAGCTGCCAACCTGGAATAATTTTAAAATCAGGATTTTACTGAACAAGTATCTTGTCCTAAAGGAGGTTTGGGAATCAGTTTGGGATACTTAGGAATATTCCACCCCTTTCCCATAGCTCATGAGAGGGGAGAATACACTGATCCCTTCAGCAGCAAAACTTTGAGTATCAGAAGATGAATTATTTCACTTTATAACACAGTGCAGCAGCGAGGCCCCAATGTGCTGCAAGGTCACTCTTGCTTCATGGTTTCCCTGGTTCTGTATCTTTTACTGAGAATGACTGTCAGCAGCAAAATACCTGTTGCAGGGTTCCCCAGTAGAAAGAGAGGAACAGGTTTTGTGGAAGTGAAATTGTAAGGAAATCAGGACTGTTTTTGCAGAGCTGGGGTAGTTTGCATGTGTGGTTGTAGATGGGGGAAGCTCTTCTGACAGGATTGTTTCTTGGGATCTCTATCAAGTGTTTCCAGGAGTTCCTGCCTGTGATTCAGGGATAAAATCTGACTTCCTGAGCAACACAGAGGCGAGTGGGGCAAAAAAAAAAAGGCTCCAGCTACCTCGTGGCTGCGTTCAGCTGAGATCCTCTGTCCTGTATGTGAGTTTTTGTTCCCTCAGGCTCCCACGATGTTGGCCCAGTGCTCCTGGAACTCTGTGAGCCCTGTGGTGCTGCTGGTGCTGCTGGGCTGCCTCCTGTGTGCCCCTGCAGAGGCCAGCAAGGTGGGTGACTGTGGGGGGCACCGTGTGGGGGGCACAGCAGAGCCAGAATGGCAGAGAAGCAACTGTTTATCTGGGGCCATTTGCAAAGATAAGGAATGTATTTGTTGTGTGTTTATTGTGTAGGGCTGGGACTGTGTGTGACAGTGGCCCCCGCCCTGCCTTCTGCTGGGTTTTGGAAGTTTGCATTTTAAAATTTGTTTGGAAAGCACCTGGTTGGAGGTGTTGGAAGTGGCTGAGGTGCTTGGGACATGTTAAACTTGTGAAGGTACCGATGCCAGAGCAGAAGAGGAGACATGGGGTGAAGTGTTCTCTGGGGTAAAGCGTTCTCTGTCCCAGAGAACAGTTCAGCCTGGTCCCACCCTGGGGTGGTGAGAGTGGCAGAACTGTGTGTTCCCTCCCTCATCTGCTCCTCTGCCCCCACAGAGCTCGGAGGACATTCGCTGCAAGTGCATCTGCCCCCCGTACCGGAACATCAGCGGGCACATCTACAACAAGAATGTGTCACAGAAGGACTGGTGAGTCGGGCTTGAAGCCTGAGGGGTCAGTCCATGAAAGCCACCAACGCTCCAGAGCTCCCAGGTGCTGCTAAGGCAGCAGTTCCCTGCCCATATGTTTGCAGAGAGAGCTGTGGTGGGTGATGTTCACTCCAGGCCAGGGGCAGTTTTGAACACAAATGAAGGAATCTGGCAGATGTAGAGTGTACCCTCCAGTCCCTCTCACCTGCACTGCATCCTTGCAAAAGGCACTTGGACAGTCTATCCCAGGACTAGCTGAGCTGTGAGAAGCTCTTAAAACTGGATCAGCATCATCATGGGAAAGCTGGGACACACACAAAGTCACCCCAGTGTCCTTGCACAGAGCACTGGTGTCACCTTGTCCCGCTGTCGATCGTGGTTTGTTTCTCCTGCAGCAACTGCCTGCACGTGGTGGAGCCCATGCCGGTCCCTGGCAATGACGTGGAGGCCTATTGCCTGCTCTGTGAGTGCAAGTACGAGGAGCGCAGCACCACCACCATCAAGGTAACTGCGGGGCACTCCCCGTGCCTGTCTCCTCCTCCTGGCCATGCCATGCCAGCCCAGGCACTGCTGCACTGGGGGTTCCTGTAGAAGAGCCCAGAAGGAAAATCAAACTGTCACAGCGAGTACACAGGGGCAGTGCCAGCAGCTCACTCTTTACAACTCCCTGAAAGGAGGTTGGAGCCGGGTGGGGATTGGGCTCTCCTCCCAGACAACCAGCAGCAGGACAAGAGGACATAGTATCAAGCTGCACCAGAGGAGGTTTAGGTTGGACATTAGGAAGAAATTCTTCACAGAAAGGGTGATTTGATACTGGAAGGGGCTGCCCAGGGAGGTGGTGGCGTCAGCGTCCCTGGAGGTGTCCAAGGAATGACTGGATGTGGCACTCAGTGCTCTGGGCTGGGTGACAAGGTAGGGATTGGTCACAGGTCGGACTCAATGATCTCAGAGGTCTTTTCTCACCTAATCAATTCTGTGATTTCTGTGTCCAAGTCAGGAATGTTCCTGGCAGCCAGCAGCTCCACAGGAACACGGTCTTCTTGCTGGGGACTGTGACAGTGCCAGGCAGCTCTGAGCAGGGACCCATCTTGTACCAGTCCTCTCACGTGCCCTCAGCTGGCACAGTGGGTCAGTGGTCAGCACAGTCTGTGCAGTGACAGCACAGCCTCAGCCTCCTGGCAAGGGCAG
Organism: Sclerurus mexicanus; assembly: GCA_013396755.1. Classification (NCBI taxonomy): domain Eukaryota; kingdom Metazoa; phylum Chordata; class Aves; order Passeriformes; family Furnariidae; genus Sclerurus; species Sclerurus mexicanus. The sequence continues at coordinate 127,267 of VWZF01005690.1, read as the reverse complement.
GAGACTCATGAGCAAACAGAGAACAAGAGATCAGAGAGGCAGCTGCAGAGGACTTTCCTGTGGTGCTTCTTGCCCACACTGCTGGTCCTTTCCCTGTGGTGCTGTCCTTGCCTGCAGGTGATCATCATCATTTACCTGTCCGTGGTGGGGGCCCTGCTGCTGTACATGGCGTTCCTGGTGCTCGTGGACCCCCTGATCCGCAAGCCCGACGCTTACACTCAGCCCCTGCACAACGAGGAGGAGAACGAGGTGAGGGCTGCAGGGGGCACGTGGGGGCCTCTGGACGTGCTGCACAAGGGTGACAGGGAAGCAGTGAGGGACCAGCCCTGCAGCTTTGTGGGCATCTACCCAGGGAACGCTTAGATCAAATCCATGCAGGTCATGCTGAAGAAAAAGGAATATTCAAAGCTCTGGGTAAGGAGCCCAAGATGAGCCCTGTCCTCTGGGGCAGGGGGTGGCTTTGTACCAAAGGGACTGAATTTGGCCTATCTGTCTAGATGGAACCAAACTCAAAACAGATCCTGTTTTTGCAGTGCTGTAGGTGGACTTATGTGGTGTTGAGCTTCCAGGGAAAGATGGGCTTAAGTATTGGCTGAAACATCTTTTAGACGTGTAAAAGAGCAGCCTCTGAAGGGCTGTCTGATCCGCTCTGGGGCTGGGCCCTGTTGTATCCAGGCTGCTGTTCCTCCTGCTTCTCCCCAGAGCAGAATTTCATTCCAATCCCATCTTTTGGGGGACACTGGCATACAAATCTTGGTCAGGAAGATCAGGACCCAGCAGTAAAGAGAGAGCATCTCTCTCTCACACATACACATTTTGGGGGAGGACAAATTTCTTGCTGCACGAATTTCATGCAATTTCAGCACTGGCTCAGACTGCTCATCAGTCCTGTTTGTACTTTAAGTATAAACTATTTGGCTCAATTCTTTCATACTCTGATATAAGTGAGAAGCAGCTGCTCCAGTGTGCACAGTCCATCCCTCACCACCCTCTGCTGAAAAAGGAGGTTTTGGAGGAGGAGCTGAATTGTACTCTAAAATTGTGGGTTTGCTCCCTGGTCCACAGCAATAATACAGAGTTAGGTCTGGGTGCACGGTGTAAATGCTTGGCAAGCTCTATCTTAGTCCAGTGTGCTGGATTCTGGGATAGGCCTTGGTGCTTGTGTGCCACAACAGCAACCTCTGGCTCAGTTTCAGTGGGGTGATGTGGTTCACAGACTGAGCAGTGGATTTCAGGCAGAGCCTTAGACTTAGTGCAGTTCCTCTCCTGGACTGGAGCCACGGGTGCTCCCCAGGAGCAAGGAGTTAGAGGAGCTGGTGTTGAGCTCTGGAAATGAGGTCCTTCCTGAGGACAACTCAAGCCTTGACTTGCTCTCTGAGTTGCAGTTTCTGCCAGGGTCAGCTGCCCCCCTCTGCTGGGGTGGCATTCCCACGTCTCTCCCTTGCAGGACTCTCGCTCCTTGGCCGCGGTGCCCACCCCGGCAGGAGCGCGGGCCAACACGGTGCTGGAGCGGGTGGAGGGGGCGCAGCAGCGCTGGAAGCGGCAGGTGCAGGAGCAGAGGAAGACGGTGTTTGACCGGCACAAGATGCTGAGTTAGAGCCCTGGGAGCCCTCGGCACCACTTCCCAGGGCGCGGGGCAGCTCCTGGTCGAGATGGACAGTGACCCCCCTCAGGACACCCGCGGCGTTGGACTGAAGGCTCGAGCCCTCCCGAGTGACCGTCTCCATCGAGACCCCAAATGCCCCCTCTGGTTCTGCCCCCTGCCCTTCCCCTCCTGGCCCAGAGGCTCCTTCCCCTGCCTGGCTGTGCTGATCCTGTGGCTGCATGTGGAGGTTGGTCAGACTCCCAGGGCTCCATCAGCACCCCCTGCATCGAGACAGGGATCTCAGTACGGAGTGCTGGGAGCTGCCTGAGTCTTCCTGGGATGAAAATAGTGGGATCATGTTGATGTGGGATAAATTATGTGATGTTCCTCCAGGATGAAGCAGCCACCTCCTCCTCCTCTTCCTCCAGTGTTTACTGATGTTAACTGGGTGTCGTGGTGCTGAGACACGTGTGCAGCACTGGAAGGAAGAGGAGGGGGTTCCTGAGCTGCTGCTTCCAGTTTACCAGGTGTAAATGGAGGGATTTCCACACTTCAGTGGAGTCTGTCCAGGTTTACACTGGTGTAGCTGAGACTGCAGCTTGTTTCTGTGCAGGTGAATATCACCAAACCAATTAGTGCCTGCACCAGTAAGAGTCCAACAAGTAAAATGCTGATTTATATTTACATCTTTTCATGCTTTAGCAGTGGATTAAAACCTCCTGGGTAAAAACCTTTCTGTTAGTACTCACACTGGTGAGCCTTGGTGCTCTCCCAGTGTGGGCAGGAGCATGTGTCCAAGAGAATCAGGGCAAAGGCTCTCCTGGAGCACTGGAAACACTTGTCTGGGCCTTGGGGCCCTGGGAAGGGGACACTGAGGCCACTCAGAGCACTCAGATGTCTGACCAGACTTGGGCTGTGTGGAAGAAACCAAAGTGATTCTGTGATGTGCACACTGAGAACATTTGGAAAATCAGGGAGGTGCTGGAGTTCATCGTGTAGCATCTCTGTATTGAATAAAACAAAGATCCACTACTTGGGTGGCTTTTTTCTCAGGGAAAAATCCCATCACTCCAGCCCTGGGCTCCCCAGCTGCCTCCCTGTGCCCAGCAGCTGAGCTGATGCCACCTCAAGCCAGAGCTGTGGTGACAGCACTCGGGTGTTGGGGCACTGCAGGTGTGTCCCTGGCACTGGTCTGTGCTGACAGTGACCATCCTGCTCCAGGAGAGCTGGGCTTGGAACACAGGCACACCACAGTCCTGCCTGGCACAAGCTTGGACAGCTCTGAGCGGTCTCATGGCAAGGCCAAGCCGACCAGAATTCCTTGTTTGATGGAAACTGAGGGACTGCTGCTAAAATCCCAACTGGGAGAGGTGCTGGTCACCCCCCTGCATGCTGGGGCAAACAGGTTCTGATGGAGCTGCCCAGCAGCAGCCAGCCCTCCCAGCTGAGATCATCCAGTCCAGTCTATGACCATGGTGATCACGATCCTGCCGGACAAACCCCAAGAGAAGGTTTTGGGGGCCTGTGTGTTCGTTCTCCAGTTAGCCTCCAGCACCTAAACAGGCTAAAAAGGACCCCGAGCTTCACGTTATACTGAGGTCACATTTTCCTTGACCTGTCCTTGTTCCCTGGTGCTCACTTCTGGACCTTTGTCCCCCTTGTAGAAACCTCATCTTGCCTTGTCCTCCTTCCCCCTCGGTGTGAATCCCTCATGGACACAGGGTGTGGTCCCTGCCAACTGATGTTTTTCCTCCCTCGAGGGAGAGGCGCTGCTGGGGCTGGGCTGAGCCGGCGCGATGGGTCCATCTGGTGGCCGCAGCCCCTCGCTCAGCACCGGGACGTGGGTGGTCACCGATCGGGGGCCTGGAAGGTGAGGGATTTGGTGAGCAGCAACCCCAGACCTTCCCCTGAAGGGGCAGCTTGGAAATGGGGTAGGAGAGCAGGAAAAAAAATGCATGTAGAAATCAGGAGTTTTGGTGAGTTAGAAACCTTAGGGGAGGGGATGATGTGGAGAGGCTGCAAAAGATGCCACTGGCCAATTAATTACTTGATTTGTTAATTAACTGATCAGCTTTGTCCTGTACATCATCCTCCCTGGGAGGAAATGTGTTCTGCAGCCCAGCCTGGAGCTCCCAAGCCTCTTCCCCTCCACTGCTCACTGGGGCATTCCCCGAGTGGGCACATCCTGGTGGGCACTGCTCCCGACCCCATCCACATCCCACACCAGCAGTTCCCACCCCTTGGGAGATGCAACAGCGCCAGCAGGAGTCAATAATTTAATTCCTTATCAAAAAAAGGGAATGAGAAAAATAAAGGACCTCTTAGAGCAAAACCCAGCTGCTCTGACAACCTGCCCCGTCCATGGTCAGGTGCCCGGGGTGGTCCAGATGTCGATGCTCTGGATGATGAGCCACTCGCTCTGGGCCCGGGTGACCCGGATCCTCACACACTCCACAGGGCCGGGGGTGCCCCTGTCCAGCCCCTGCCTATCCAAGGTTCCCTTCTCGAAGGTGCCCACGGGGATGTAGGTGGAGCAGTCCCGGCCATCGTGGCGCCGCTGCCGGCCCAGCTCCAGCACCCCCGCGTGCAGGAAATCGCCCCGGTGCTCCTCGGAGCCCGTGCGCACCCGCACGCGGCTGACGCGGGCTGGCTGCTGGAAAACGACGGAGAAGACGCTGCCAGCTGCTGGGTCCTTGCCCCAAAAATACCCCTCTGCTGAGCTGTAAGCCTTGAGGGGCTCATAGTGCTCAAAGACGGCCATGCTGGTGTACAAGGACGCCGGAGGGTTGTCCGGAATGTCCAAGGCGTCGGCCTGGAAATCGTCGTCCTCCAGCCTGTTGATGGTGCCCTGGAAGGAGGAGTAGAGGCCCATGTGCTGGAAAAGCGACGGCTTGAAGCGGATGACGTCCTTCTGGGTGAGCAGGTGGCGGAAGTGGACCAGCAGCCAGTCACAGGGCATTTCCTGGTAGAAGAGGAGGAGGAAGCGAGCCAGGCGAGGCAGGTCACTGGAGCGGTAGAGCTTCCCGATGTAGCCCAGCTTGGAGAACTCCAGGGTGGCCCAGTTGGAGCCCTCCTGGGAAGCCAGTGCCTTGCGGATGGCCGTCAGGAAGGACTTGGCACACCACACGTCGTCCTCGATCATCAGGTAGTAGGAGGAGAGGTTGGCGGCGAAGGCGAGCAGGAAAGCGTAGTCCACGTTCTGCTTGGAGCGGAACCTCACCCGCTCCTCGGGGTCGTTGTAGTTTCTCTTGAGGCCCTCCAGGGTGGGGTAGAGCTCCTGCGGGGCGTGGATGAGCAGGAGCCGACCCAGCAGAATGTGGCGAGCAAACTTCTGGGCGATGCTGAGGGCGACGCGCACGTTCCAGCCGGGATCCACGTCGGCCAGGTGCACCACCACCACCATCTCCCGCAGCTCCTGCTCTGTGGACTGGCTGAACAGCGACTGCAGCGTGGCGGGCAGGTAGAAGCCATGCGGCCGCTGCACCGACGCCAGCCCCACGGCCAGGAATTCTGCACAGCAAAGGGAAGGCGTGAGCAGGCTGGGAGGTGGCCTGGGATGCACCGTGGTGAAGGGTCTTCCCTGCAGGAGGCTTCAGAAAGCTCTTCCCGTGGCCAGCCCACACAGTTATTCTATTTATAGCCCCATGTCCAAGGATGGTGGGTCCTTTGTGAAGCTGAAGCCCCCAGTGTCTCAGAAGGGGCCCAAATGGCAGGGAGAGGATGGGAAGAGGAAGCAGGGGCTCCTCTGAAGAATACTTGGGTAAAAACGCCTTAAAAAGCCAGACTCAGAGAAGTAACAGTGCAGAATGTACAGGGCAGGAACGACTTCTTGGGATGGCTGCACCTCCTGGCAGTGTGCCCTACTCTGAACCTCGTGGAGGTGCACCCACTGTGGGATGAGGCATCAGTCCTACCCTCCCCACAGCCCAGCAGTGGCTGCACTGGTTCAGCTTCTCTTGCTACTGGTCTGTGTAGCACCGTCCATGTGCTGGTTCCAGCACAGCCTCATGTGGGGCTGCCACAAGCTCCTTCCTGTGAAGTTTGCATGGGAACTGTTCTTTGTGCACCTGCCCAAGAGCTTGGCCCACATCTCCCACACTGAGCTTGTCCAAGTGCTCCAGATCCACCACCTCCACAAGAACCTCAACCCCAGGGCAACAGGATCTCCGCCACCTTCCCCACAGAGGTCTGGGAAACCCAAAATGCCTGCAGTCACCCCAGTGCCAAGGCGCAGAAACATGGACCACGCTTGGAACATAGGGACCCCCTACCCCTGCATCCCCCAGAGTGGCAAAGGCTGGCCAGGGAGGAGGTCACCAGGTGCTGGCAGGTCTCCCACCCCAACAGGGTGGACACAGCCCCTCCCTGCCCCGGCAGCAGCTGGGACACGCAGCTGTGATGGGACAGATGTACAAACCCAGAGCCCTGCTCAGGCCAGGGGCCCCGAAGCACTCACTTTTTTGGGGTGACACAGAGCCAGCGAGGAGGTGGTAGGAGGCATTGTGGAGCGTGGAGAGCTCATCCGTGTCCCTGAGGATGCGCTGGGCCCCTTCTGGCTGCAGCATCTGCAGGATCATGTCGGGGGTCAAACCCCTGAGATTCACCTGGGTGGGAGGCACAGGCAGCCAGGTCAGACCCTGGGGCACCACTGACACACATCAAAAGGGGGATGACAACAGGGATCCCAGAAGTGAGGGGGAACAACTGTCCTGCCCTCCCAGCTCCTGCATTAGGGGAGGCCCAGCTGCCCAGGGCAACTCCAGGCAGAGGACGAGGCAGAGCTGGGGTTTGGGGGTGACAATGGTGCAGGGCAGGGAGCAGAGCTGGGGTTGGGGTCCATATGGGATGGGAAGGGATGGAGGATGTTCCAGTGGCCCCTCCAGGGGGACGTCACTGCCTGGGGACTCACCTCCAGGAGATCCTGTTCCTGCTGGCTGCCCCCATGGAGGAGGAGGAGGAGGAGGAGGAGGAGGAAGGAGGCTGTGAGCACAGCAGTGAGGGAGCGCTTCGGGGAGCATCGCATAGCACTGGGCTGGCACTGCTGAGGGCTGCAGAGGAAGGGGCATGTCAGGGAATAGCCTGGGAAAAACCACCATCCCTTGGATGCTCCCCTCTGCCCAGACAACCCCGGGGTGCACACACAGGGGCGCACTGTGCACTGTCCCCTTTGGGCAGGTGAGGCACAATCCCCCAACTCGGCCAGGAAAAAATCAGCCAGGTACAAAATCCCCTCCCTGGCCCCAAAACGCCCCAGCTGCCCTGGGACACCCCTAGAGCTGGAAGAAGAAATGCAGGTGTCACGTGCCTTGGGGATGCCTTTTGGTTCATGGGGACACCTCTGGAGCAGTCACCAGCGCCTCAGGGCTTGGCAGCAAGCCCTGGGAAACACTCAGGTCTCAAATGAGCCTGGGCTGCTCTTCCAGCACGGCGAGGATGAAGCAGCTCCCCCAGCCCCTCCTGCCTGCCCTGCTCCCCTCCTGCCTCCAGGCAGGGACCTGCCACCTGCTCGCCCCGTCCCTGCCACGTCCCCTGCCGGGTAGGACAAGAAAGGTGCCCCTGAGGGGACAGTGTCACCTTCCCGGAAGTTGTGGTGCCCTTGAGATATTTTACCTTGTAGCAGAGGTGTGGCTACTGTGTTTGCCTGGGTTTTTTCCATCATAAATATGACAGGCTGCCCTGGAGCAGGAGAAGCTGGAGACTGACCAAGTGTCCATCCCAGCAGGGCAGACACACTCAGCCCCATTCAGACTGCTCCCAGCACCTCGGTTTGTCTTGGTCAAAGCATCTTTGACTGCAAACGTGGAGGAAAAACCCTCCTAAACCTTCCCAAACCAAAGCTGGGCTTCCCAGGACTTCTCCCTAAACAACTCCCTGCACCCACTGCCACTGTGCAGCAGATGCTCCCAGCCCACCCATGGGCCCCAGGAGGCAATGCAGCCCTGGCGTGTGTGCTGGGCTTGTTGTGAGGAGAACCTCCAGTCCTCCTGCCCAGGAGTCCTCTGGGGGTTGGCAGCACCTCAGCAGGCTGGTGCTGAGCAGGTGCCCCTGACACCGCAGGCAGCCCGTCCTTGTGGCACTGCCCTCGGAGACAAACACTTGGAGCCAGGGAGCCACTCCCCCAAGGAGCCCGGCACAGCACAGCCTGTCCTGGACAGGGAGAGCAGAGGAGGCTCTTCCCCTGAGCTGGAAGCCCGTTGTGGGTGAGCTTTTTGGAGCAGTCAGGAGGACAACGAGATCCTGGAGCTGCTTAAAATCTCTGTCCAGGTCCCAGCAGAGAGCAAGGCCTCTCCTCCCCTCACAGCTCTGGGACACGGGGAACTCACCAGTTTAGGGGAGCGGCATTAGGGACCCACCTGAGCCACAGGGACATCACACCCTGAAGCCACCCTGGAGGTGGATTCCCAAGCCTGGACCTCTGGGATCTGCAGCACCGAGGCCAGGGAGTGAGCCAGGAAGGGCAAGGCTTGGCAGCCAGCCACGGGCTGGGCTTTGGTTCCTCTGGGTGGCCAGAGCTGCTTCTGGCTGCTAAGGAGCACCTGGCTGCCAACAGCCCATCCCGGATGGAAAACACGGTGCTGCTCAGCACCTCCAGCTCCCACGGGCAGCACCTTCACCCAAGGGAACCCGTGGGGAAGTGGGGTCACAGGCACCACACCCCTCCAGTGTGGCAGGTTTAACAGAGCAGATGGGAACAAGGGGGCTGCCCCATAATTAGCCCCCTAACTGGACTTCGGATTTTTGCCTCCATGGGGAATCAAAGCAGCCTGGCTGGATGGGTACAACCAGGGCCCTCACCACTGAGGGCACTCACCGGGGTGCAGCATCCTCTCAGTTCTGGCTTGGGGTGACACCACGAAGCATCCATGTCCCCATTCCTACCCCCAGCACCTCACGCACCTTCCCCACAGCGCAGCCACCCACTGGTGGTGTCCCTAAAAGCCACCCTGCTGTGAGGACACTGGCCAGGAGGAGCTGGCTGCTGAGAGCTGCTCGCCTGGAGCCAAACTCCTCCAGTTTGCTGGGAGACTCCGTCCAAATGGCAGCAGCCATGACTCAGTGGAGCGGCGGAGGGGAGGGATTGGGAGCACACAGCCCGGTCCCACAGGGCTGTGAGGAAGGGCTGGATGCTCCCTGTGGGCAGGAGGCTCCAGCCGCTTCCGCTGGCGCTGGAGAGAGCAGGGCTGGCTGCACAGGGAGGAGGGAACAGCCAGGGCTCCCCGTCCCACCGCCAGCAGTGCCCTTCCATGCTGGGGGAAACCGAGGCACGGATAAAGGATAAAGGCTGTGTCACCTGGATGAGCACCAGGCCTCCTGCAGCACAGGTCAGTGTCCTTCCCCACCTCCCTGTGAGGGTCCCCAGGCATGGAGAGGGACAGAGGGTCACCTGGCACCAGAAATGGACTGGGGGACACCGCAAATTGTGGCAGCACAACATCCCCGGTGGGCAAATCTCAGCCATTCAGGGCTGTGTGGGATGGGGGCTCCTGGGAGCCAGCCCGAGCTCCAGCCCCACAACCTGTGTGTGTCTCCGCACCAAGGGCCGTCCCACAGGGAGGAAGGAGGGGAAATGCTGGGTTTCAGTGGAACACGACTCCAAGAGCCAAAGCTTTCGGTCAGCACAGGTGTCCCACAGCCCAGCAGCACAGGGGGCTCCCTGCAGGCAGCTTGGTAAGGGCACTCTTGGTTCCAGTCTGGTCCCTACTGCTGGCAGCACGGGGACCCCCAGCCCACCACCCCGCCCTCACTCCCCAGCCCCCCCAGGCACCCTTTCCCATGACACCAGAGCTGGTGCTGCCCAGCACCGCTCCGGATGCGCCCACCGAGGCGGCAGAGACTTACGGAGGGGCGGCAGCCTGGCAGGATGGGCGGCAGCCTCGCCGGCTCCGGGGTGCTGGGCCCTGGCAACTTCCCCAGGCTGGCCAGACTCTGGATTCTCACTCGGCAAAGCCCCACCCCGAGTCTTCGCCTGCCTCCCGCAGAGGAGGAGCGTTGGCCCGACAGCCTCTGCCCCAGGAACCCGCCAGGCCGGTGGGGACTCCGGGTGGGAATTGCAGCAGTCTCAGGACAGGCATCCTCTGCTGGCCCTGGCTGTATCCCACCCTCCCCATCTCCCCTGGCAGCTCCAGCCCCCCAGGCAGCACCAACTGCCTCCGAGGGCTCTCGCCAAGTCCCAGCATCCCAAACTCTGGCTCAAACCTGCCACTTCAGTGGCACCGAGGTGAAAACGTGCCACATATCAAGCCAGGAGCCTGGACATGGAGCTGGCACGGCTCTTTGCCTGTTTATTTTTCAGCTCTTGTGCTGAGGTGGCGAACACCTCTGGGGCTGCTGAGGCAGGACAGCACCCCCAGCACCCCAGGCCAGGGCAGAGCTGGCTGCCTGGATCCCATCTGGGATGCACCCCCTGCCCCGAGGCACCGCTGCTTCCCTGCACAGCTCAGCTCCTCCCGGGAGCACTGGGCATCACACCTGGGCTGGGAATGAAGCTCCTTCCATGTCCCAATGAGCCAATGTGAGCCAGTTTGTTCCCTGCCCCTTCACCCTCCAGGCTTTGTTTGTCTCCCACTGTTTCGCTCCGCTGGATCCACAGCAGGAAGGTGGCTCTGGAGCATTCAGGACAAGTCACTCAACGGCATCCTTTGCCCCCAGCTCAGAACCAGAGCAGCTCCTTCCAACCTGGCCACTCACCCACAGCATCCAAACAGAGAGGAAACCCCTTCCCTTCCCTTTCCCTCCATCCCACCCACTCCATTTATTCATACAGAACCTGGATCTCACTTCCCAACTCTCCTTGCTGGCCTGGATCTCTCCTACCTTCAGGAAGGCCCCACGTCTCTTCCAAGGCTCCGTCTTCTACAAATCCCCCGTGGTGACTTCCAGCCCTGGCTGCTCACTGTGGGAGAACATGGAAACAGTCCTGGGGCTTGTCTGAGAGGACAAAGGTGGCCACGGAGAGATTTCATAGGGCAGGAAGCAGGTGGTGGCACTGGGAAGGAGAGGAAGCGATGTCTGCAGGCTCCCAGATCCTCTTTCCCCAAGCAGTTTGGTTTTTAAATCCTCACACTCCCATCACGGATGCCAGTGGCTCTGTCCCCACGGAGGGGCTCAGTGGGGACACTCCACCTGCATTGGAGCAGGGGCAGCCTGGTATTCCCACCTGGGCAAGGGCTGGAAGATGCCAGGAGGGCCAAGGGAGCCGGGATGGTGCAACCCAGCAGAGATTTGATGTTCAGTGGCACAGGACAGGAAGGGTTGTGGGACTTGGTGGCTCCTGGGAAGTGTCACAACAGCAGCAGCTGCAGGAGGGGGAGGGCCTTTCTCACCACAGGTGTCCCATGACCCCCATCCCTGACAGGAAATAACAGGGCTGGGTCTTCCTGCCCACATAGGAAGGAAGGGGAGGGTGATGGGGCTGTGGGGCCCAGCACAGCCCTGGGGTCCCCAGAACGGCCCTGGGGTCCCTGACACTGCCAGAGGAACATGGGGAACCCCCAGCGCTGCCAAGGGCTGCAGCAGAGCCACCAAACCCCACTTTGGTCCCCACGTGCCACCCCAAGCTGCAGTGCTGGGGCAGGATTTGACCCTCTCTAGGCACATCCAGCCTGCCTGGAGTGGGAAAGGAATCCACAGCCAGGACACAGCCCACAGGCAGTGTGGTCCTGGGTCCTTTTGCCCTCCAAGCAGGTCCCACAAGCCCAACCTGAGCCAGACCATCCAGTCATTCCCCTGTGCTACGGGGCAAATCCCAAACAGTGTTTGGAGTGCTGGAAAAGGGCCCTTCCACCCATCCCTCTCTGTGAGTGCCATGGCACAGCCCCAGTGCCCAGGTGCAACCAGGGCCCAGCACCCAGAGCCACTCACAAACCTCCCTCTGGCCCAAAACACGCTCTGCTCACCTAAATATTTGGCCTGGGGGAACAGGGAGGTGGCTGAAATGAGGCTAAAAGGCACAATTTTTTCTTGCTTTTGGAACAAGCTGAAGAATGAAAGAGAAGCCCCAGGTGCAAAGGCTGCTTTGAGAGGGGCACAGACCCAGCTCAGGGGACTGGGGAGGACCAGTTCCCCCATTTGGGGCTGGAGGTGAGCACTGGGATGGGACAGGCACCAGGAGACCCAGGGCAGGGCCCAGCCACCTTCCCCAAGCACCCAGCCTTCACCCTACCTGGCTCAGCTCCTGTTGGACACCAGATCCCCGAGAAGGAGGGGAGCAGGGTGAGGCCAGGGTGGTGGCCAAGCCTCTGTGTCTCCCCCGGGAAAGCAGAGAGCCAGACCGGATCTATTTACAGCCCTTCCATTATTCAGGAGCCCAAGCAGGACAAAGGGGAGGGAAAACAGAGGCTCACGCAGCAGGGAGAGCATCAGGGCTCCAGCCACCACCGTGGTGATGTGGGGCTCTATTTCCACACCACCAGGGACCCCTCTGAGCCACATCCTGCACAAAAGGGTGACTCACACCAAACCACAGCCTCTCCTGTCTGTGCACAGCCTCACTCCATCCTGCCCCTGGAGAACACTGGAGTTTTTTGGCAAGCAGGCTCGGAGAGAGGCTGGGCCTGGGGGACAGGGGTGGAAACGCCCCTGCTCAGGGCTGGGGTCTTCCCAAGGTCACTCACATCACCGAGCAAACCTCAGTGCAGGGGGCAGGTTCCGCTGCTGCGGGTAAGGCAGGAAGGGGAACACCCACTGCCTGCAGCTCCACACGCAGGCAAGCAGAGCCCAACCTCCAGAGCATCCCTGCCACCTCCCTGGCCCCCCGACATGGATCAGGACAGGCCCCTGATCCCTGCCAGCCCCGCTGACCAGCACAGCTCCAGCAGCAGAGTCACCAGAAAACACTGGAAATCGTTCTTACACATTTTATCTATTTCAGCCTAGAAAAAAGCTGGTATTGGAGAGGCACCTCTGGCTAGGGGCCTGTCTGTATTTAAATATCTGTATTTGAATCCAGCAAGTTTGTCAGTAGCAGGAAACATCCATCCCCCTGCTTTCTGTGCCACCCACTCCGGCTGCACCACCTCGAGCAGCCCAGGGAATGAGTCTGAGGTGGGTGGTGCTGAGTGTCTCTCCCCCAGGACACTGAACAAATCCTGGACATGCCATACTCCTGCTCAGAACATACTCCTGCTTTCACAGATGGCAGGAACACCCGGCCCCAGGATCTGTGCTGTGTTTCTCTAAGGAAACAATCCTGCAACACTGAGTTTTCTCAGAATGCAGCAAACACTCTGAAGCACAGTCAGAACACAGACCCTGAGTGAGCACCTGCCTCCCTCCGACAGAAAACGGTGCAGCCTGACCACATTTCACACTCCAACCTCCAGAATCAGTGACAGCACTTTTTTCTTGCCCTGTATCTCTTACTTCAACCAATCTAGTCCCAAAACTTACCTGCTGGCATCACCAGGGGTTCAGCAGCAGTGAGAAGGGGAACCGTGAGGCACGAGCTGTCCCAACCGTGTGTGTTTGAAGTCAACATCAAGAGCCTCTAGTGCAGATCCGAGCCTGGGGCAGATGTCCTTGGTGGTGATTTACAGAGCTGCAGAAACTCCTCTCAGGCAGCTCCACCAGGGTCATGGGGGATCACAGAATATTCTGGGTTGGAAGGGACGCACAAGGACCGAGTCCAAACCGAGCTGGCAGAACTCCCTCTCCTTCCAGGCGCTTCACTAAACATTCTATAAGGAAAGGTGCTGTTACTCCTGCTCGGGACAAGAGCTGATGTGCACTAGGACTGAGGGGCTGAGCACTGAAAGGCAGCAAAACTCAGTCCACTGCTGCTCACTTCCAGTCACTCCACCTCATTGGCACCTGCACTGCAGCACCTCCTCTGCCTGCACCACTCCTCCACCAGGCCTCGTCTGCAGCCACATCACATCTCCAGCCAGATCCATCCTGGACACAGACTGTCCTCCTGACAGGCCCAGCCTCTGTGCCCCTCTCCCTTCTCAGTCAGCCCAGAGCCACAGAAAGTTTCAGGGTTACTTCTTCCTCACCGAAATTAATTTGTTAGTCAAAAGCCAGACCAGCGACTGCTTGTGGGCTTTCAACAGGAAAGATTTCCACACTGCTCACTGCTCTTAAAAACAACACAGAGTCAAGTCCTTCATCACTGCTTCCGTTATTTTAGTTTATCCCCTCCAGCTCCTCTCCCTCCCTGTTTATCTTCTCTGAAAAGCACCTTCTGGTTTTCAAAGTTTAGATCTTCTTTTCAAAGCAAAAACACCAGCGTGAGAACTCGCAGTACCTTTACATTCAAAAGGGACTGTTGCCTTATGACTTCTCTTTGAAATAATTCCTTTGTTTGATCATTTATGTCTTTTTCTTTCCTTAAGCTTGGATCTCTTGGGCTGGGAATTAAGATTATTGTTGATCACTTCTGCTTTGCTCACTGAAATATCACACGGCGCATGGACACGAAGGATTTTGTTTGTAAACTGCTTCTGGAAAGCAAACTGGAAAGTTCTTGGCAAGCAGAACCTCCTGCTTCTTCCCGAACAACAGAACACAGGACCACTTTGATTAGCACCAAAAGGATTTTAAATGAACAGTTCCAGGGAGCTCCTTTCAAATCATAAAATGTCAATTTTACATAAAAGTGTGTTTACAAATAGTTTCTGCTTTACACTCAGCTCTGCCCATTACTGACCAGAAGTTATATACATACAAACTAGCTCAGCAGCTTCAACCACTTGCAAGGAGACTGCGGAATTTATTTAAGAAATAAAAATAGGATTTCCTGGGTCCTAGAAATTCTCTTCAGCCTGCCAGATTCAGTCACCTGCCGGCTCCTGCAGCCTCGGGAGAGCACTAAGCTTTTGGGGAGAAGGGGTACTGTGGGTGCCACCAATCCAGGAGCCTCACGCTGTGCACGGGGTCCAGCACCACCTGCACCCCCTGCTCCAGGCGCGGCTTCTTCCCGTTGCGCACGGGCGCGTCCTGGAACACGAGGCGCACGCGGTGGTGCCGCATGTCGGTGCTCACGTTGATGGTGAACTGCAAGAGAGGACAGAGAAAAAATCAGGTGAGAAAAAAATCAACAGGTTCTCAACAGAACACTCCTGGAGTTTTGTCACAGCTCCTTCTGCATTGTAAGAGATCTGAAGTATTTCAAAGTCTTCACAGCACTGCGTCTGAACTGGCTCGCTCTGCCTGGCGACCCCAAGTGCTGCTGCCCTAAGGGTTGTAAAAGGGTGGTACAACATTGGCACAGCTGCCCAGGGCAGTGGTGGAGTCACCAACCCTGGAAGTGTTCACAAGGCCTGTGGATGTGGCTCTCAGAGACACAGTTTAGGGGTGACCACGGTGGTGCTGGGAGAATGGTTGGATTGATGGGTCTTAAAGGTCTTTTTCAATAGGAACAATTTTATGAGTCTGTGATTCTGGGTGAATCTGGAAGCAAGTGGGTGTCAGGGGAAGTCTGGAGCTCACTGCCCTACTCCTAAGAGAAGCCAGACAGCCCTTCCTGGGCACAGGCCTTTCTGAAGCCCAGACTCACAAGCACAGCCCCTTGTTCCCCAGGGCACTGCCTGAGCCCTCCAGCTCTGCTGCTGCCTGGAGCCCACTGTGGGGGGGTTTGTCCCAAAGCTGCTCTTCCTCCCAGCCAGGGACCAAACACACATTCCAAGAGTCTGCTCATATGGGATTTTCCCCTCAGAATTCACTGCCAGTAAGGAGATATTTTCTTGAGGAGGGCAGAGCTCCACTTCTGCTGCTCCCTCCCTCCTGTAAGTGCTGCAGTCCTGGTAACCGATCTGCCCACAGACACTGCAAAACCACAGCTCCCTGCAGATTCTCTACACCCTCTATATTTACTGGCCAAAATAGGGAAGAGCCAATGGAAATGGAGAAGTTAAACTGAGATCCTCAGCATTTCCTGTTCATGAACCATAAGGTTCCTAGAACTGGTTTGCTGATGGAGCAGTGGGATTTACACAGCCCCAAAAAGGCACTACATGGGATTCTTAGAGTTGTCCCGTGCAGGGCCAGGAGTGGGACTCCATGATCCTTGTAGGTCCGTTCTGACCCAGGAGATTCCATGATTTTAGGTGCCCTCTTCATCTCCTTACAGGAAGCTCACCTCACCTGCCAAGCCTGCCCAGCAGCTCTGCCCCACTCACCAAGGTAAACGTCATGCCCATGACGATTGGCACGAAGATGAAGTTGAAGGTGGTGATCTGCAGCAGGCAGCAATCCTGGTCCGGGTTTGTGTGCACTTCCTCGTACTGGATCGGGGGCTGGAGACCTTTGCAACACTTGCTCTTAAATCTGGGGGACTTGGAAGAAAGAGACACTGATTTAGCCAGGCAGGTTCTCACCACCTCCCTTCGTGTCTGGGCAAAGTGTTACAGGAACAGAAAGCTCAGGACAGGCACCATTCCTTCAGATGCAGAATTCCCAAGGCTGCCTGAAATTACTGGCTTCTCCCGAGACCCATTCCTGGAGGTTTTCCCTGGCTCTCTTCATTTCTCTGAGAAATCTTTGTAATGGTAAAACGAGAAGTTTCAGATTTTGGTCAAAATTTTGAGCACTTCAGTCAATCACTTGGGTTTTGGTAGTAACTTTTAGCAATGTCATCTCAAAGATGAGACTGCTGGGGGTAACAAATGATCCACACCTCACAGGAGAGAAAGGATACCAAAGGAGGCAGCAAAAATGTGGGATTCCAAATGTCCTGGTAACACAGACTGAAAACTGAGCGTAGTTTCCGAATGTGCTTTAGTGTACCACGGGAATCAGACTTTCCATTTATTGTCTGAACACATAAAAAGTTTCCACCTTCCCTTCACCACCCTGAAAAATAATTTCTGCTTCAAACAAAAGTCACAGCCAATCTGGTTCTTCTTTCATACCTGCTTTTTGAACTTGAAGTTGAATTCCCACATGGCTTCTTGTCTGTTCCCTACAATCTTTTTGCACCAGAAAAGCAGACACTGAGGTGGAAAAAAGAAACACAAAATTATGAAACCCTTAGAGGCACCACTTTAAATAACTTTTAGCAGAGCATAAAGGCTTCCAATTACAAACACAATTACATAGGAGCAATTAGGAGCCATTTATTCCAATTAATTATGTTCAAAGAATCCTCTCAGCAGTTCAGATCCCCCAGTTTCAAGTTGGCCAACTCCTCATACAACTGGAGAATACAACAGGCAGCCACTGATGTGCCAAACAGAAAAATCCTGTTGTGCCACTTATCCCTTTCCTAAGGCAGGGATGAGGTGCAGATTCACCCATTCCCTCTGTCCACCAGGAACTCCCATCAAACTGGGCTCCAAACAAGATTAAAGCGAGGAACAGCTGGAAACAGAAGAAGGATCAAGAAGGGAAGGATCCAGAGGGAAATGCAAAGCTATGAGGTGATGGATGAGAAAGTTCCTAAGCCCCTGTGGTGTCAAACCTGACATCAGCAGGCACTGCCTGTCATTGCTCAGAGTACAAAACCACTGCCAGGACAGCACAGTCTGGCCAACCTCCTTTCCTTTTTAAAGGAAAATGAGCAAACAGCCTCAAACAGCCTCTGAGGTCACCAGCACTGCCTTCCCACACACACACAACACCAGAGTCCTCCCCTTTCACCTGGTTATCCCTGTGTGGGCCACAGGCTCATGCAGCATCCAGCACTCACCCTAGAGCAGAAGCCTCAGCAGAACTCCTGTAGGAAACTGGGTGGGAGGGAAATTCCCTGCCTAGCAGTCAGTAGAAGCAACCAGCCTTCAACAGCCACGGAAAGAACCCGGCAAGGCAGTCCAGCCATCCCTCAGAGCGTTTCCACTTGACAGGTGCCAGCCCACCACAGCTGGTCTTACCTTTCACCAGTGTCAGCAGGAAAAGGAAGAAAAACTGGGTGAGGAGAACTCCCTGTGAGCCACACACAGTCCCTCCTGAAGAGAGAGTGCCTGACTGGGCTGCAGGGTGCAGCACACGTGTAATTTCACTCTACAACAGAGTGACCCCAATGAAACAAAGCCAGAGCCAGCCTTCACCATGAAGGCTCCAAAATTAGAACTACAGGTGATACAAGACCCTCTCCTTCAACTCTGAGTCATGTCCATGAGCAGGAGTCCTTAAAGGACCTTTATCTCCACAATCTTCAAGAGGTGAACAACAAAGCCACGTGGAGTCAAGCTCAGAAACACACAAGGAGAAAGCAACCCACAGGTTTTTTCCCAATAAAAACGTTCTCCAGATCTCTTTTAAAGTCAGGTGGGCAGCAGATGCTGCTGAGTTTAACTCCACCACCATGTGTGGTTCACCTGCAGAGACAGCCTGGTCTAGCAGCTCGTTTGGTCATGGCAAGTAGTGAAGCACAAAACGGTCAGTACCTCCTAAGGGGCAGAGGATGTCCTCGGGTCAGCCGTCCTGCCCTTCAGACGCGCCGTGCTCCGCCAAAAATTAGGGGGTGTCTTTAAAGGGCAAACACCTCTGCTGACACCATAACGGCTCCAGTGTCCCACACAAGCTAGGCTAGGGAAAGAAAAAAGGAAATTAAAGAGGAAAAGCTGGATTGGATAACACCCGGCTCTGGGCTCTCCTCTTGCCACATGCAGTTTATGGAGGTGTCGCCGTTAGTTTCAACGACCCATAAAGGTACAACCGAAGCCCATGAAAGCCAGAAGGAGGGGAGGCAGTGCCAGAGCCTCCTTCAAACCCTCTGTGTCCAGGAGTTCTGTGCACAGTGACACAGGTGGAGCTCAGAGTCCTGCAATGCCACGGTACAGCAAGACCAGACTCAGGATGGCTCTTTCGTGCTCCAAGGTTTTAGGTCAAACTGCTCTGACAAAGCCTCTCATCACCATTTAATTTCCTTTTTTAAAAGCTGAACAACAAAAAGCTGCACTTAACAGATCTTCCTCAAATCATTAGTACAGGAGAAGCACTAGCAGTGGGCACCAAAGCCGTTATGATGTCAACGTGAATCCTTCCAAAATGCCCTGCCAGCTCTTACAGCCACTGCAGACCCGAGCAGTGGTAGGAGGCTGGGCTCAGGACTAGAGTTAACTTGGAACTTCCTCAAAATGATTTGGTTTTTTAATCTTTAAGAGCACTGATCCCCAAAGCGGGGACTGAGGAAGAGAAGGAAGAGCTCTGGATGCAGAGCTAAGACCACACACAGATCCGTGTGTGCTTTTCCCTGTGCTGCAGCACCACCTGCTTGTGTGCTGCTGGATGCTCCCTGAGCCTGGGACAGCCTCTCCAGTCCCCACCCAGGGACAGCAAGGAAGAAAGGAAGGAAGTGAGGGGATAGAGGAGGTTGCTCTATTCTGAATGGAAAAGGAAGTACAACTACTAAACCAAACCCACTTCAGTTTGGCTCCAAAAACCTCATTCAACAGGTTTTAGACCTTGGATTTGGAAGGGTGGAGAATTCACATTGTTGCTTAAGCTGCTCACAGAGCATCAGCCAGTTGCAAGTAAGAAACCAAACAAGAGACACAGAGACATTTCAAAGTTAATGGTCAACAGCAATTAAAGAGAATTGGTGCAAGTGCTCCAAGCTCGGACAGCAGAGGGAATTGCCTGCCCACACCAGAGACAAGTCCTTTACAGCCCAACACAAGAGCAGCCCCAGGCCCAAAGCAGACACTGGCTCTGCACATTTGCCATGCTCACCACCCTGGCACTGCCCTCCCTCACCCAGACACCCGACTACAGGAAAGCAGCACGACATGACTCCTGGCTACCAGTGTCACTCCTGAGCCCTCCAGATGCCAGTTACAGAGAAAAGATGTACTCTGACAGACAGTGTCAGCACAGAGCAGAAGACAGAAAAGCTGATCCTACGGAGCCTCCTTTCAGAGGAGGGCAGAGCTGCAAACATCCCAGGCAGTTCTGACAGCCAGGGAAGCGAGTGCCCTTTTGCTGGTTACAAAGGTGTTGTGGGAGGATTTAATAAGAAGTTATTCCAGAGAGTAACTCTACAGATACAAACAACCAGCACACTTTTACAAATCCCTATTCCGAGTTAGTGACCATCCTACACCCACGCTTTGCTGGTGACCGCCTAAACATCACCTATTTTTTCCTCTAGAAAGAGAAAAATCCAAAGCAAACAGAAACAGCCACACCTCAGGCATATCGCACGCCCTCAGCGATCCCACTTACTCTGGAATTTTTTAAAGTGCTGGGAGTACTGTCTGGAATAGCTGGATTCCTGGAGACCCGGGACGCGAAGGGCTCGTACATGTGGTAGAGCGAGCGGATGACGCAGGCACGGAGACAGTGCAGCTTCTCCATGGACTCGGGGCGCAGGCGCAGCGGCAGGTACGCGTCCAGACTGTAGTGCCTGAGGGCCAACCACAAACCCACGTGAGCTGCTGGGTCACAGCGCCACGCACAGCCAGGGACACATCCGGGCCACCCGACTGAGCAGAGGACCTCTGGTCAAAAGCCTGAGAGCTTTGAGGGTGTTGTGCTGCTCTGTGTGGCACCACATGCTTGACTCGCACCAGACAGGTTTGCAGCACAGATANATGGTCCCTGTGGGTCCTTCTAACTCAGCACAGTCTGTAATATCATGCTACAATTCCCAGTAATTCCCAGCAGACAGTTTGCCCAGAGAGACAGGCAGGGATTTGGCTGCAGGTTGCTGCAGGTTCTCAGGGGCCCAGCTGAGCTGAGCACTGCCCGAGCAGCCTGAGCCCCTGCGCTCCAGGGCCACGCTTTGATCGGATCCCAAGGGAGCCTTTGCTGGGGAGCACCACGCTGAAGGCCAGGGGTAAGGATGGCCATGGCCATGGATGCTCTCTGCTCTGTGCCCCTGCTGCTTGTGCCTCCTGGCCAACAGAGAGAGCAATGTAAACAAAATGCTTTGTCCTGAAGGGAAATCCCAGTGACGTGCACCGGGACAGGGGGATTTATTTCAAGTTCTGACCACCTGTGCCCTTTTCCTCTTGCTTTAACTTACTTCTACCACTGCACACCTTCAAAATGCCTTGGGTCCTCTCAGGTCCCCCTAATTACAGGAAGGAGGCTGTGATCAGAGCTCAAGGCAGGACAAATTGTCCATCAGAGATGCTTGTTGCCTTTCAGGAAGGGGACAGCTCTGACTGTGCCATAAGCACCTGCAGTGCTTTACACACATACACGTGTTGGGCCATGGAGGGCAGAAAAGCACGTGATGCTCTGAGATTTTATATGGAACATTCAGGAATACACCACAAAAATCCATATCCAGACCCAAAGCAGATGTAACATTAGAATCATGGAAAGGTTTGGATTGGAAGGAACCTTAAAGCTCCTCATTCTACCCCCTGCCATGGACAGAGACACGTTCCACTAGACCAAGTTGCTCCAAGCCCTGTCCAACCTGGCCTTTGACACTTCCAGGGATGGGGCAGTCACAGCTTCTCTGGGCACCCTGTGCCAGGGCCTCACCACTCTCCGAGTAAGGAAGATTTTCCTAACATCTAATCTAACCCTGTCCTCTGTCAGTTTAAAACCCTTTCCCTTTGTCCTGTCACTGTGTGCCCACATAAAAAGTCCCTCTCCCTTCTTTTTATAAGCCCCCTTAAGTGACTGGAAGGCCACAGGGAGCCATCTCCTCTCCAGGCTGTACAAACCCAGCTCTCAGCTTATCTTTGTAGGAGGGGGATATTCCACAATCCCTTGCCAAACAAGGCCCACACCACCACATCAATACACAACACAAGGCCGTGGCCTGTAGGGAATTATTCCCGTATTTCCAGCTCTGCTGAGAGGTGCTCATTGCTGAAGGCTGCTACAAACAGTTTAAAAACTCTAGATCTAGAGTCTCACCTTCTGTAGAGCCTGGTCCAAAAGGCAGCAGTGCAAGTCACAGTCCAGGCTTTCTTGCAAATCAGAGAAAACCTGACAATGTCTTCAGGGCGAATGTAGGAAGCCAAGAGCAGCCAGATGTCGATGGGATATTCCTCTCCACCTCCCCCATCGGTGCTTTCTAAACGCAAGGCAGGTGTGTTAGTGGAGTAGATAACACCTGTACCAAGTCCCACCTACTTGTGCTTTACTCCTGGGAGCACAGGGAAGCAGCTGAATGAAGGACATGCACACTCAGCCCAACAAGCCCAAGTAAGAACGACATCAGTGTCCCTGCTCCTGTTTCCATCAGCATCCACACCGCCTCCACACCTCCCCTCTGCTGGGTGCCTGCCGTTATTATCCCTGCACTGCCTGCAGGAGTGGCTGAAGTGGCAGATTCACAGCGTCATTCAGGCTGAAAGGGTCCTCTGGAGGTTTCCAATCCAACAGCCCAGCTCCAAGCAGGCAGAATTAGATCATTCTGTTCAGGATCTTGTCCAATTGGGTTCTGTGTCCAAGGATGGAACCCCCAAAGCCTTTCTGGACCCTGTTTGGATGCCTGACCCTTTCACAGTTGAAATACCACACTGAAGTGGAGAAATAAAAATTGGGTGGCAAATAAAGAGGCAAGTTTACATAAAGGAGGGACGAACTCCTGCATTTTTAATCAAAGCTGCTCACTGAACAGGTCACCAAAACTGCTTTACACTGGAAGGTCCTGAGCATTGTGACACTGCTGAGCTTGTCAATTCTTTCTTCCAGTGGTCACAATATTTTTCTAGGAGCTCTGTCAGGGAAGGAAAGGAATTCTCTTCTGCAACTGGCAATCAGATGTTTTTCCTAAATCTCGAGTTTCATTAAAGCTTCTTGGATGGGAAACTTTATTGCAATTCAGCCGAACAGAACGGCCTGTTCTTTCCCTCAGAGGTGTCAGAACTGCTCATCCAGAACGGAGGGCTCAGACTCTCCTTTCACTTCCGTGGTGTTTTCAGGTTTACACCACACGTTTTCCCACAAACACTGCTCCAACTTCAGGAGAAAAAACACTTTCAAAGACTATAAATGGCTAAACAATACTGAGCATTAGGAACGTGAAGGAAAGAGAAAGAAAACAGAATTTGTACACAGCGCTAAGAAAAAAGGTCTGTGGCACAGAGGAGGAGTTTGCCAGATCTAACCCTGAGACAGCAGATTAATAATGAAGGGCAGTTCCTTATCCTTATGTAGTAATTGCCAGAGAAAGCTCTGGACTGATCACTTCCCCACAGCCCTTCAGATTTATGGCAGACACACCCACAACAGGCTGTAACATCCACTCTGCTGGGTCAGCTCTGGCTCAAGGAGCCACCAAACTCCACACTCTGAACTCAGAGTGCAGCCAGAAGCATCACTGGTCCAGCACCATTTTTTGCTTCCTACACATGCAGCAGAATAAGACAAGGCTGTAGTAGATCAGGACAGTTTTTCCACACTCATAACTCCATCCACTCAGGCATTATTTTTCCAGGAGTCTGAAGGATGTCTTATTAAAAAAGGCTAAATTCCTTTATCTCTCTTCCCAGAGGAGTGCTGTGCACCTACCGTCTGTGCTTAATGTTGACGTGCTGCAGAAATTAGTATAAAGCTCAAGAAAACCAGTTAAAAGTTGTTTCTCAACCCGAAAGCAAGCTGTTAGCAGAAACTTCTGCAGGGTTCCACAGTGCAGGAGAGCAGTTTGCTGCTTACACTGTGTTGCAAATGGATTTCTACAGAGCTGCACAAAGACTAAATGCTGAGGGATACATCGCCCTGGAATTAACCTACTATGATGCCAAGAGGATCAAATGCACTTCCTTGCTGGAAAAAGAGCATTTGTAACAAACCAAAACTCATTTGTAACAAACCACAGCCTTGAAAACAGAGCTTGTGTTTTGCCAACAACTGCATTGTGGACAGCAGCATGTCACCCCCAAAGCAAACCTGCTTTCACCAACACAAGCTCAGTGAAGCAACATGTCCAGTGGCAAAGTTTCACAACTCTGGAAGAGCAGCGTTTGTTTTCCAAGGCTGAGAGATATTTACTTAAAAGCAAGGAGCTCTCAGGCTTTGATTTCATGCCCCAGGCTCTGCCTTTGTGCAAATACAACACCTCTGACCAAGTGCCAGGAGATTTACAAGGACTGAACCCTCAGCGCTCCTTTGTGCACACACAGGTTACAGAATGCCCCGGGAACAGCCTGTAAATCCCCAGCACTGACATCAGGAGATGCAGCAGGAACCCACAGAGCCCCGGCAGAGCTGTGACCACACCTTTGTGCCTTTTGCTCTTCTTTTTCCTCGAGGCAGCCCGCCCATTGATGCTCTCCTTTGTATCCATCTCATCGCTGCTGTCACAGGACTCTCCTGACACAGAGAGGACTTCCTCAGCAGGAACACAGGAAGCTTCCAAACCACACAGGGATTTTACTGGAATGACAAATGGCACAGTAAGTACAACAGCAGAGAGGAAAAGGTGATCCAAGTTCAGGAGATACTTCAGTGGAACCACTGCCTTAAAGCTTTCTGGTGAGTGACACAAGCAAGTAAATCCTGGGCTCGAGGATTACCTTGTCAGGGAAAGATTAGCAGGGGTGAGTGAATTGGAAACATAATTATTCGGCTTCTTGTTTTCAGTAATGAACAATGAGGATGATTACCAGCACATTATGCAGATCCCACTGGTTTAGCTGAAGCTATTTACAATTCTGAACAAAACAACAGGCTCTTTCTGCAGGGGTAAGAGCTGTCTTGAGTGGCCACCTTTCAGCCTGGAGCCCACACCTACTCTGGAATTGTTTTATGAGCACAGAGAAGACACACTCCCTTCTCAGCAGGACAAACAGATCTTGTGGCTGATGACACACAATCCACCTGAGAAACAACCCAGTCCCGAGCACAGGAGCTCCACTTACCCTGGAATTCAGTGACTGCAACGAGGAAAACAGCAAGTTGAGTCAGCTGGGGTTTGGTTTAAGTTTGGGTTTTTTCCCCTGCCTCTGGGGACATGGTTAGACATCTCCCTGTTCAGAAGTATTATTTTTACAACTTGATCTGTAAACTGAGGGCTCGGTAGGGCAGAAAAATCCATGCGTGAGTCAGTAATGACAGTCTTGGAAAAGGAAAGGTGTGGCCCTATGCGGGGCGCTGTCAGAGATCAGCGCTGTCACAGCAGCACAAGCTCTGCAGACAGTCTGTAAAATTCATTCACGAGCTGAATTTCAGCCCAGCGTGCTGGGTGGAGAACAGCACTGCTACCAGGAGGCACCTGCTCGTGCCAGAGGGGGCTTGCACTGCTCAAGCTTTTCTGCCCTAACACAAACCACAGCCCAGGAAGGTTTTATACGTCCAAGCTGCAGTCACCAGAGCCACCAGAGAGCAAGATGTGCTATTTGAACCACAGGGACAGGGTAGCAGAAAAACCCCCAACAACAAGAAGAAAAGAAACTGATCACAAATAAATTCAGGTGAGGGATATTCTCATTTCTAACCACCAAACAAGATTCCAAAAAGGTAATACAGCAGATGGAAAGGCAGCCTCAAGACAGAGCTTGACTGTGCCCACAGACTAGAGACACCCTCAGTGCTTTGCCAAACCAGTTCTACCTCATTTTGCACTTTGCTCTGTAAACTGGATGCATCCATGGCACCTGGATGCATCCATGGCAGTGGTTTCCCCCACTGCCAAATCGTATTGCCCTCTCCAGGTGACCTTTTGTAGGCAAAAAGAGAGAGAAAGAGATGGCAACACGAGTGAGTGATGGCATCAAATACAGCCAAGGCAGAGAGGACAAAACTGGCGGGGACTCAGAGAGGGGCTCAGAAGAACCCACCACGCTCTGCAAAGGAAAGATGAGCCCCTGAGTCAAAAACTCACAAGTCTGTTCAGCAGTGGAACAGGCTGCACTGCAGCCCTGCAGGGACACCCTCTCCATGTCCCGGCTGTAATCCTCCCCAGCCTGGGTCACAGAACGGGCAGGAAAACAGCCCAGGGAAGCTGCCCCTGGCCCTCAGTCCCCTCCCAGTGGGAAACTCCCTTCTCGCTGGCAGTCACACCCAGCTCCGTGTTTACTCCGAGCCAAGATCCTCGAGGACAGAGAGGCCAAAGGCCGCAGCCCCCGGGGCAGAGGCTCCTGTCCCCACTCGTGGCACCCCAGGCTGCCACAGATAAGGCTGTGCCAGATAAGGCTGCAGCAAGTCCTGGCTGCACCAGATAAGCCTGGAGCACAGCCCTGAGGAGGAGAGATCCTGAGGATCCCTAAATCCAGAGGGGAAACCCCCTGCAAAGAGCTGAGAAAGGGGTGGGCAGAGAACTGCTGTGAGCTGGAACCAACAGGATGGTGTGGAAGTGAGCCAGGAACAGAGCAGGATTTTAGGAAAGGGACAAAGCAGGTGATGCTGGATGCAGGGACTTGGGTGGGGCAGGGAGAAAGAAACAACAGCAGTTTGCCAGTATAATACTGAAATGCAGTGCTTTGCCTCAAACACAGAGAATACACATGGGTGAGCAGGAGAGGGAATGGAAGAGGGAAGCCCCAAGTCTATACCAAAGGAGACAACAAAAGAGGGACATTCCCAATCCTAAAAGCTTGAGAAGCAGCAGCTCAAAAGGATATTCACCACATCTCTGATTCTGACAGGTACTCATGCAAAGAGCAGATTTTCTTTAAAAAGGTAAGATTTCAGCAACAACGCAGGAGTTCCCCCATATGAACAGTTCAGTCATCACTGTCAACACAACAACGGCCACCTCCAATGTGTGTGACCAGCTCCACTTAAGAGTCAAGGCCTAAGCCTTAACATTTCTCAAGCAAATGGGGTGTGTTGGTTCAGAAAGCTCCCAGCTGAGGAGGAAGTAGATAAAAAAATACTGCAATACCTTCCCCCAGGAAACTCCTTGTTTACAAAGTTCCCCAAGAAACAGCAACACCCTCCCAAAACCTCCTTTCAGCACACATTTGCCAGAACTGTCACAAACTCACTGCCACTGCAAAGACTTTCACCTGCTGATAAAGTTGTCTACAGTTTCATATGAGGTCATAAAGCAATAAAGATTTTTATCCTGTCATTTTCTGCTTCAAGCAGGAGATGACACCCAAGCCCTTCTATTTCTGGCACCAGGAAAGACTCAGCAATTCCTACTGGACTTGCTGCAGACTTGCTGCAAAACCTCCTGTCCAAGCCCTCACCACCTGATTCTGCAGAGCAGCACAGGCTCATTTTCAGCACTAAATGACACACATTCTCTCAGGAGTTTCCCACATCATGCCGAGGCCAGCAAAACGTGGAGGCAGCCTGGGGAAGGCAGGGCCTCCAGGGCAGACTCACCTTCCTGCTGCACTGCGTTGGCCACAGCCTTCTTCACCCTCCCAGACTTCACGACAGCTGGGTCTGAGTTGGCATAATCTGCCACCGTCACTGCAGGGAGTGGGAGACAGGGGTCAGGGGGATTAGGGATTATAGGGCAGGGGACAGAAGGGCTGAGAGCCACGATGCCTGAAAGGGACAGACCCCAGAGGAGCAGAGGCTCCAGCAGGAGATGCACAAGCAGGAAAATGAGTCCCAGCAGAGGTGTAGGCCAGAGCTCCCCAGCAAGTCTCTACCCCTGCCCAACAGACCCACCCCATGACCAGACCAGTCCAGGTCCCCCTCTCCCACCACCTCAATCAACACCAATCCCCAGAACCCCACTAACACCCAGCCTAACTTGGCTGACCCCTGAAGTCCCAGGCTCCTTCTTCCCAGGCAGAGTTCTCACTCCCACCCATCAGGCCAGATCCCCCTCTTCCCACGGGACACACTCCCTCCACAAGCCCGAATGGGCTGGGCTCACCTCCTGGCGGCGCTGGACCGTCCTGCTGCCCCTCAAACCCCTCAGCCAGGCCAAGCCCAGGCCCCTCAACCACCTTCTCTCTCAGGTCCTAAGGCAGGCCCAGGCCCAGGTCTAAGCCCAGGCCCAGGCTCTCCTCTGTGGACACCACAGGCCACCTTCCCCCGTCAGGGCCGAGCCGGGCCTGGCTCCCCTCCCTCCCATGTCTCCTCACACCCCATACCCCTCACGCCCCTCTCCTCAGTCCCCTCTCCCCTCACATCCTTCTCCCCTCAGTCCCCTCCCCAGGCCCCGCTCCCCTCCCACC
>VWZF01005690.1:27994-99744 GCA_013396755.1 Sclerurus mexicanus | reverse complement strand
CCCCACCCGGGCCCGTCTCTCACCGCGCTCGGAGCACACATCGTCGGCGCGGAACTTGAGGCGCTTGCGGGCGGCCCTGCGGGGCATTGCTGCNGGGGATTCCCCCCTCCCAGTGCTCCCAGTAAGGGGGGACCCTAAAGGGGTTTCCCCCCTCCCCAGACCTCCCAGTAACGTGTCCCCCTGAGGAGTTTTCTCCCCAGTCGTCCCAGTACTGAGGGTCCCTGATGGCATTGCCTCCAATAACGAGGATCCCTGAGGGGATACCCCCCTCCCAGTGCTCCCAGTAATGGGGGGGGCCTGAAGGGATCCTTCTCCCAGTGCTCCCAGTAATGTGTCCCCCTGAGTAGTTTCCTCCCCAGCGCTCCCTGTAATGGGGGGCCTGAGGAGATTCTCCACCTCCCAGTGCTCCCAGTAAGGATCTGTGAAGTAACTGCCCCCTCCCAGTAACAGGGGGCCTGAGGAGATTCCCCATATCTCAGTCCTTCCAGTACTGAGGGTCCTTGAGGGACCTCAGGGGATCCCTCTTTCTCAATCCTCCCAGTAATGGGGGGACCTCAGGGGATCCCTCTTTCCCAGTCCTCCCAGTCATGGGGGACCTCAGGGGATCCCTCTTTCTCAATCCTCCCAGTAATGGGGGGACCTCAGGGGATCCCTCTTTCTCAATCCTCCCAGTAATGGGGGGACCTCAGGGGATCCCTCTTTCTCAATCCTCCCAGTTCATGGGGGACCTCAGGGGATCCACTCCCAGTGAGGGGGATGGGGAATTGGAGATCACAGATGGCCACGAATGTCACGAGGAGTTACCGGGCAGTTGTATCCATAAGCCAGAAGTCCACAGTAGATGTTTGAAGAGAAAATCCATCAGGAAAATCCCTCTGGATACCAGTGCTGGAACCCCCTGGCATGAGTCCTCCCTCCTCCCATGGCCTCATACCAAAGGACTCGTGTGAAATATTTCATACATTGTGTGATATTAAGGATAACTCAATTTAGCAGCTAGAACTACTGTCTCCTCCCCATCCCAGCTTCTTTTCCAAGCAGGATATTTCACTTCGGAATCAGGAGAATAAGCCCTTTGAACCATTACAGGATATTCTGATGGCACGTGATGACTTTGGGGTGACCCAGATGGATGTTTTCAGCCTCCAAGTCCTCTTTCTCCCCCAAACACCGAAAAAACCCCTTTAGGTTATTCACAACTCTTATTTAAGAATTCTAATTTAGGTTATTTAGGAATTCAGAAGCCTTGTGACCTCCTCATCCTGGTTCCCTGAAGCCCTTGGCAGATTTCAGTGTCCCCTTCTCTACTTCTGGTGCCCAACTCTGGCACACCCCCCTGCCAAGGCTTGTCCTGGTTCCCCGGGAGTTCTCTCAGGATCCTCCAGCTGGTGAGTTTTTAATAGTTAATGGGACTAGACAGAGTATTTTCTTCAGCTGCTGTGCCTGTGTTCAAAGGGCTGGGCAAGGGTCCCGAGGGCTGTGCCAGGGCCCTGTGCTTCCAGGGTCCCCAGTCCTGTTGCAGTTCCTGGGCACCCTCTGTCCCAAATCCCATTTAGGGTGCCAGGGTGGCAAAGGGTGATGGTCCAGCCTTGCACACCCTGAAATTTGGAGGGGTGACATATCACAGTATGTACCCCTCAACAGTACCCAAGGAGGTTACTGCCCATCCCAGGGGGATTCCTGCCCTCCCTGTCCCCCAGGAGAGATTTCTGCTCCCACAGGGGGATTCTTGGCCCCTCTCAGAGGTTTCTGTCCCCCAAGGGTGGTTCCATCCCTTCCCAGGGGATCCTGCCCCCCCCGGAAAGTTTTCCCTGGGGGAATTCCTGCACCCCCTCAGAATTTTCTGTCTTCCCGGGGAGGGTCCTGCTCCCCGAGGAGATTCCTGCCCCCCAGGAGAGTTCCCTTTCCAGGGGGGTTCTTGCACCCCTTCAGAGTTTTCTGTCCCTCCAAGGGAGGTTCCTTCCTTTCCCAGGGGGGTTCCTTCCCACCAAGGAGGTTCCTGCCCCCCCAGGAAAGTTCCCTCGTGGGGGGATTCCTGCCCCTCTTTAGAGTTTTCTGTCCCTCCCAGGGGGTTCCTTCCCTTCCCAGGGGGGATCCTGCACCCCTTCAGACTTTTCTGTCCCTCCAAGGGGGGTTCCTGCCCCCCAAGGAGGCTCCTGCCCCCCAGGAAAGTTTCCCCTTGGAGGAATTTCTGCACTCCTTCAGAGTTTTCTGTCCTTCCCAGGGGGTTCTGTCCCTTCCCACAGGGGATTCCTGCTCCGCCGGGGGATTCCTTCCCCCCAAGGAGATTCCTGCCCCCTAGGAAAGTTTCCCCTTGCAGGAATTCCTGCAGCCCTTCTGACTTTTCTCTCCGTCCCTTCCCACGGGGGATTCCTGCCCCCCAAGGATGTTCCTGACCCCAAACTTCTCCTTGCCCCACCTCCCCTCACCTGCGGGGCGTGTCCAGGGGAAGCGCGTGTTCCCAAGGGTGTCCCCAAGGATGAAGGGCGTGTTCCCAAGGGTGTGTCCGTGGATGAAGGCGTGTCCCGGGGATGTGCNCCCACCCTCCCGGCGGGGCCGGACCCGCAGCGTTCGATCCTTGTAGCCTCCCCCCGCCGGGGATGCTCTGCTCCCCCCGAGGAGGGATGCTGAGCCCCCCGCAGTGGGGCTGGACCTGGGGGGTTCAACCCTTATTGCCTCCCACTGTGGGTGCTCTGCTTCCCCTCCCCCCCCACGAGAGGATGCTCAGCTCCCCCCGAGAGGATGATGTGCTTCCTCCGTGGGGATGCTCTGCTCCCCCCGAAAGGATGCTCCGCTCCCCCTCGAAGGGATGCTCTGCTCCCCAAGAAAGGATGCTCTGCTCCCCAAGAAAGGATGCTCTGCTCCCCCTCGAAGGGATGCTCAGCTCCCCCCCAGTGGTGCTGGACTCGGGGGGCTCTGCCCTTTTAGCCTTCCCCGCGGGGATGCTCTGCCCCTCCCCGGGGGATGCTGATCCCCCCGCAGTGGGGCTGCACTCGGGGGGGCTATGGCCTTTTATCCTCCCCGTGGGCATGCTCAGCTCCTCCCGGTGGTGTCGGACTCGGGGGTCTCAATCCTTTTAGCAGCCCCCAGGGGTGCTGTGCTCCCCCCTCCCCACGAGGGGATGCTCCCTGTTCCCCCGGGTGGGGCCGGGCCGGGATGCCGAGCCCTGCCGTGCCGCGGGGGATGCTCTGCCCGTCTCCCTGGCTCCCGCCGGGGGGCTTTGTCTCCCACCCCGGTACTCCTTGGAGTCGGGGTGTGCTGAGCTCCCCCGTGTCCCTCGGGTTGAATCTGAGCCGGGGGTTGCCATCCTCACCCCCGAGCTGGGTTGGGGGGGCACCTGCCGTGCCCTGACTTTACCCCCGGGCTGGTCATCTGAGCCAAGGGGGATGATGCGCCCCCAACTGTGCTGGCCCCAGAGCGGGGGCAGAGCCGGGCAGATGCGCTGCCCTGTCCCTGCTGGGTGTGTGTGTGTGGGCAGGGGGGTGGAGGGTGGGCACATCCACCCCCCGAGGCTGCACGGTTGTGGGGAAGGCAGTGATTCCTGTAACCCAGGAGTGGGGAGGGGGTTCCTCGATTTTCAGCTGCTCCGTGCCCCTTGCAGCCCCCCAAACTGTCCTTTTGCACCCCCTCCCTCGCAGCTGCCACCTTGTGCTGGGGGGAGGGCAGGGATGCTGGGGGGCCTGGTCTTACCCTGGGCTTCTGCTCCTCTGATTTCCCAGTGCTGTATCCCCCCTCCCTCAGTGCTGTTCCTGCCCTCGAGCTCTGGGCTGTGCCAGCCCCTCTGAGCATCTGCCTGGCACCGACCTCTGGGCCGGACCAGCTCGTGGGGATGCTGCCACACACAGAGATGCTCACGGAGCTCAGCACCTGCCAAGCTGGTCCAGCTCGGAATTGGGGAAATGCTCCCCGAGCTGGGCCAGCCTGGCTTTGGCCGCTGTGCCCAGGGCTGGAGCAGCACAGGGAGCATCCTGCCAGCCTGGCCAGCTCCAGCTGTGCTTGCATCCTCTCTCAGCTGGGGCCAGCTCATCACAGCCATGGCAAGCTGCCTCCAGACACCACGGGTTTCTCCTGAATTACCAGCCTTTAAGGGCTTGTTTATCCCCTAAATTGCATCATTATAACAGCAATTGGCTAAGGGAGCTGGGTTTTGTCAAAGCTGTGCAAACCCTTCTGGGGACGCCCTGGTTTTGGCCAAGTCAGGGTTGGCAAAGTGTTCATTTAAGCTCGTTTGCCACCATCTGCTGGGTGCTGGAATGAGGTTCTCCTGGTGGGTTTGATACCACCAAGCCACTCTGTGAGTGTGAGCTGCTCCAGAGGCGAGGTGTGAGCTGGAGTTTGGGACCTGGGTGAACATGCCTGTGTGGTTTGGGAGTTTCTTGGTTGTGATGCTGTCTGAGCTTTAGAGGAGATGGAAAGTTGGTGTCTTTGCATCTCTGGTGGCCTGGGAGTCTCAGGTCCCTGTGTTCTTAGGGACATCATGATCTGCATGTGCTGGTTGAGAAACAGGACAGATCTCTGGGGACTTCCCTGGAGATTTGTGAGGGAGCCAGGGGCACAGCTCCTGCTGCTGTCTCCCTGGCACCCAGGGGTGCTCAGGTGCACAGGTGCCTTCCCAGCTGTGGTGCTTTGCTCCTCCTGCCTCTCTTTTCCGGGAGACAGCCCAGAGGTTGTCCGGGACTTGTGTCACCAACTGGAGGGTGGGGGAGCCTCTAAACTGGCAGGTTCCTGAGGCACCAGTGCTGGGACTGATGGACAGATCCAGCTTCCTGGAGTGGCCAGCTCAGCTGTGGATTGGCAGATGTGGGATTAAGCATCTCAGCCCTCTCCGTACAGCTTCCTGGCTTTGTGGCAAGTGGATCTTGCTCTGCACCAGTGGCTTGGCCCAGCTGTGCCTTGGCATCCACCGGCAGCTGAAGTGCAGGTGCTGAGGGACTGAACCTGCTGCAGATTTGGGTTCCTGCCTGTCTTAGTTGTCTCAGAAAACACCAGGAGTAAAAACTGCCCTGAAACCCTCCTCATCTGTACCTTTGAGGAGCCTTTTTTCAAGCCTTGTCCTTTCAGGCGGCTCCCACTGGGGCGGGGACGAGGATGAGGATGGTGATGTGAGGAAGAGGAGGAGGCTGAGTGTGAGTTGATGGGGTCCTGGTGTGCTGTGGGTGACAGGTTGGCCGTGAGTGGGTGCTGGGAAAGGACCTGACCCCATGTTGGAGGTGGGAGTTCACACTGAACTGGGGGAGGCAGCCCTGGAGCCTCAGAGGGGGCTGAACCCAAATTGGTCCCAACTGGAAGTGTGTCTGGAGGGCTCCGCTCTGGGGACAGGGAGTGACTTCAGCATGGATGTCCATCCGCCACCTGGGCCGTGCCATTTCAGCTTTTCCAGCAAAGCAGAAAGATGCTGGATTCTTTATCTAACCTTGAAACCTTAATTTACAATTAATTTCCTCCCAAAGAATGCTTTGGTGAGCCAGAGGTTTCCCGGATGGCTCCCAAAAGTGAGCTGGGAGGTCTCTGGAATATTAACTGGTGGAGAAGGATGTTGGATCCACTGCTCAGCTTTCCTCCCAGAGAGACAACCCTGCTCTTTCCAGATGCTTTCCATGAAATGCCAAGCACCAGGTGTGGGGTGAGGGACCTGAGGGCTCTGGTGTGGGCTCTGCAGGTGGGTCCCAGCCCTGGCCAAGCTCCTGAGGGCTGTGGCTGGGAATTTTCAGTACTTGAAGGCCTCCTCCGTGAGCAGACGCCGCCGAGAGGCTGGAGGTGGGTGCACGTGTGGGTGTGTTCACACGGGTTGGCATTTGGGAGGCAGGAAGGGAAAATATCACATGGAACAACTGCAGTGTTGGGGGACAGGTCTGTGCTTGGGCCCATCTGGAGCAGAAGTCGTGGAAAACGATTCAAGGTTCTCTGCTAAAAAGAGCTGGGCTGGTGTAATTGGATTCTGCTCCTTCTCGTGCTGTGGTCAATCAGGTTCAAACGTGGGGGGCACGTGGTAAAACCCTCTGGTTCGTTTGAAGGGTGAGGATGTTCTGGGGAATCCGGCTGGGAAAGCTGGGGCTGCTCAGCCTGGAGAAGAGAAGGTTGTGTGGAGACCTCGGAGCCCCTTCCAGTGTCTGCAAGGGCCTGCAGGGAAGTTGGAGAGGGGCTCTTCATCAGGAACGGGAGTGCCAGGACGAGGGGAGTGTGTTCACGCTGAAAGAGGAGAGATTTAGATTAGATGTTAGAAAGAAATTCTTTTCTCAGACAGTGGTGAGGCCCCAGCACAGATTTCCCATCCCATCCCAGGCTGCCCCATCCCTGGAAGTGTCCAAGGCCAGGTTGGACAGGGCTTGGAGCAGCCTGGGCTGGTGGAAGGTGTCCCTGCCCATGGCAGGGGGTGGAATGGGATGAGTTTTAAGCTCCCTTCCAACCCAAACCAGTCTGGTTCTGCTATTCTGTGAGTGAAGCAGGTGCTTGTCTCTCTCCCTTCTGTGCAAAGCCAAGCCTGGAGCAGCCCTGCTGCCCCTCGGCCCCCCTGCAGCCATGGCAGGGCAGCAATTCCCACCCCACAGGAGGATCTGGGTGCCAAACCTTCCCCAAAACCCACTGTCCAGGAGGGGACTGACCCCGTGTCCTCCATGTGTCCCTTCCTTTGCTGCCTCTTCCCCGTGGTGTTTCAAAGCAGCTCGTGGGTCTCCAGCTCTGTAATCCTGCAGGACTGACAAGGCTGGAACGGATCTGAAATGCAGATTATTTTATTTCCCCCCCTCCCAGCTCCCAGTTTTCAGTTCCTGCCACGCTTCTCTGAGGAGGTGCCGGCTGGGTGGCTGCCTCTAATTGCATCCAAAAAAAAAACCAAAAAAAAAAAAACCAGGAGAAAAAAAAAGGAGGAAAACAAGTGGCTGCTGAGAGCTCAGCTCCCCCAGCCTGCTGGCCAGCGCTTTCCAGGAGAGGGCAGATCCCAGGGATTTTTGCTGCATGGTGCCACTCTCCCCAGCAGCATCCAGCTGTGCCCTGCCCCAGTGCCTGCCAGGGAATGCCAGGGAATGCCAGGGCACGGGCGCAGCTCCTCCGTGGGCAGGTGAGATGCTGACAGGGGCATCTTTAGAACAGAGTTCCTTAAATAGCGGGCTCGGTGCCGGGGGATGCGCAGCAGGGGAGGAGGCTCTTCCTGCCTGGAACTCTCCTTCCAGCCTTCCGGAGAGCACAGCATCCCTGGCCAGGGCACGATGGCACAGCAGGGCAAGGGACCCCCGCCCGAAATCGCTGCCCAGCCACCTGGTGCATGGATTTAAAGCTCCTTTCCACCCTTTCCTGGCAGAAATGAATTTTCTCGGTAATTCCGAGCGGGATTCCATCCCTGGCTGGTGTCGTTCCCGGTGCGGGTGATGTGCTGGGACAGCAGGGATGTGGTGCAGCCCTGGGGTGCCCCAGAGGGGTCCAGAGGCAGGAGCTGGGCCGTGCTCTGCATGGCTGGAGTGTAGGGGAAGGGCATGTTCAGCCTCGCTGCCAGCCCAGCTCTCGCTTTTCCAGAGCCTCATTCGTGCGGTGAATCCTCAACTGGATCCTCTCCTGCCAAAGCCTGACCTTCCAGGCTTCCAGAATCGGGAAGGTGTTTATAGCCTTGCTGTGGCGTTAACACAGGTGTCATAAACCTCATCTCGGGCTCTTAATCATGACTTAAGTAGGCTTGGTGGCGGGGCCTACCACTGTTCCCTGTGCAGGCATTCATGGTGCTGGGCAGTGAGGGGAGAGCTGGGCTTGTACAGAGTCCGTAATCCAGTTAACCTGGCCTGTAGTTCAGTGTCTGGCAGCTCTGCTGACTCGATCTGGGCTTCTTTCAAGCATCCCCCCCCCGAACTGTTTTACAGGAAGGAGTCAGAAATGTCCAGAGGTTATTTTTGGCCGTGTGTGATTTATTCACACTCTGATCAGCCAGGAGGGGAAGTTATTCTGGTCCCAAACTGTCCCACATAGCACACAAGTACCTTGTGTGAGTGTGATTTCTCTGCCTGAGGTGGCAGGAGGATGCTTTCCCTTGGCAGTGGAGCTCTCAGGAAGCACCTTGGTGGCTCGTTGTCCTGTGAGCCCACCCAGGGACCTCAGACGAGACCAAAGCCAGGGGACACTGTGCCCTCCTGTTCCCTTTGTCCCTGGCATAGTGGAGAGCTCTATGCCTCGAAATTCCTGCTCATCCCAAGGACTGCCCAGCTTGATTGAGGTCTCCCTGGGTGACAACCTGGATTTGAGGAGAGATGTTTCAAGGCTTGTTTGGCCACAGCATTGTTTCGAGGTGCCCAGGGTGGTTTCCCTGCAGGATGAGGTGGCTGTGCTGCTGCTGAATGTCTCCTCCTCGGGCTGGCTTTCCCTGGCATGCTGTGAAACTGAGCTCCTACTCTCGGGAAGGGGTGGTGGCAATGCAGTGTGAGGGTGGCACAGAGAAAAGCCAGATCCTGCTTTTCTCCTGTGTCTGCACAAGAGATTGTTTCTATGGGGCATGCTGGTGTTACCACAGCTGGTTTCTGGCCATGGATGGTGGGGTCTGCCAGGGTGGGCATCACTGGCACGGGGTGCTGCCGCCGCCTTTGCCATCTTGCTGTGCTGGTGATGTGTTTGCCACCCTGGCTGAGGATGGGATCGCTGTCAGCTGCATGCCCATGCAGAGGTGCCAGCTCCAGCAGAGATCCTGTCCCTGTGCCACCCTCACAGTTCCTGTGGGGCTGGGAGCATCACCAGTGGCAGTGTCTGACCGTGGATGCACTGCAGGATGGGCCAAGGGAACCTGATTCCCACGTCTCCTGCAGCCTGGAGACAGGAAGGGCTGTGCCTGCCAGGAATTTGGGCTCAGACAGGCTGGGGAGGGTTCCCAGAGGTTTTGTGGGGGCAGAGGAGCAGCAAACACAAGCCCCTAAAGAATCCATGGAATCAAATTGATCAAGTTGATCAAATCAAATTTCCAAACTTTGAGCTGGCTGTGCTAGGGAGTGGATGGGTGAAATCCTGGAGATTCCCATGTGCCTGTCCATGCTCCTCTCCAGCACCACAGCACCTGGAGGCAGGTGCCCATGAGCTTTGTTGGGACACAGGATATGGAGCAGGGTCTCTGAGGTCTCTGCCAGCATCCCTTGGAGAACCTTCTCCTCCCTCAACCCTTCCAGGAGCTTGGGCTCTCCACTCTCCGTGAGCACAATAAAATGGCTTAACTCATTTGAACCCATCCAGTGTTTAATTGGAGCCAGAAGGCTCCTCTCTCCTGCTCTGAGCTGTCTCTCCTTCTACCCCAGATCCAGAAAGCGTTTGCTTTGCTGCTGCTACCTCTGTGACCTCCAGACGTGCCCCCAGAGAGCAGCTTGTGTTTGGTGGAGGGAGAAGATTCTCTTTCCCTCTCCCCAGCATCAGAACCTGGATGACAATCACTCGATTGCTGCCAACACGTTGGGGCTGCCATATTAAAAAAAAGAGCATTTTTTTCCTCGCTTTGATCATCTGCTTCTAGTTGGTTTAGTTAGCAGACTTTCGCAGTGGCCATTTTTGGAGTTGGCAGCCAGAGCATCCCTGCAAACAGAAATGGCTTTCACTCTGCCTGTCCTTGGTGTTTACACGTAGAGAAGGAAACGTTGCCTCCCAGAACGGAGCCGCCACGAGCCCCAGCACTGCCGATCCGTGCCCGGCTCTCCACGAGCGCCGGTGTCGCTTTCGGATCGCACGCCGTGTCAATAAATCTCCTCGGAACTGCCCTGCAGCAAATGGCACCAGCCTGCGCTCGGAGATCTCTCCCACACGTCCTCCCGCTGCCTAAAAATACCAGTGCTTTTCTCAAATGACTTGGCTACTGTACAGCCACCGTGTTTTAGTGGAGCGTTGCTGCAGGACGGCCGTTGTGCTCCAGAGGGGGGACTCTGCCCGCTGGATTTGGTCAGCAGTTCTGAGCAGCTGGGTTGGTCTGGGGGTTAAATGGGCATCGTTAACTTTTACACTCTGTGATGTGTGTTAATGGTCAGGGGTGCAGGAGGGAAAGCTCATCCCTGATGGAGCATCAAGCAAAATACCCCCCAAAATTCATTCTTCCACCGAAGAGTTGGACCCTCAGTGGCCACCAAAGGAAGTGCCCTCATTGCTGGTGACCTTCCCAGGGCCGGGTGTGCTGGCAGCGACCAGCGAGGGGCAGCTCCATCTCAGCACAGAGCGCGGGAAAGGCTCTTCCAAAATCCCATCACTGGAGCCTTCCAAGCCCCTGAGCTGTCCCTGTGGTGAGAAGAGCAGAGGTGAACAGCAGCATCACCCACGAGGATGCTCCGGTGTCCTGCGTGGTTTAAGAGCTGTGGAAACCATCCCTGTGTGTCCTGGGTGTCTGGTCCCTCCTCACTGTAAAGATATAATTTACATTTCCACGTGTGTGGCTTTGAGATGTGGGATACAGCGAAGGGGACTGACTGATGAGTCTCTCTTGAGTGACAGCTCCCAGTTTCTACAGGGCACTGGGCAGACTGGTGTGTAGCTCAGCAGCCAGCAGGCTCTTTTCTCCACCAGAATGCAGCCTCTTGACCTTACTGGCTTGTGGCAGAGCAGGGAGAGCTCATCGCTTGGACTGTGAATGAAGCCAAGGGCTGATGTCACGTGCTGTGACCTTGGGGTGAAGTGACAAAGTGGCTTTGTGGCACTGGCAGGGGATTTGGGAGCAGAGCTGGGTGCAGTGGATGAGCAAACTGAAGTTCAGCATAGCTGGGAGGTGCTGAGCTGTAAAACACAATGCTCTGAAAGGATGTGTTTCCTTAGGAGATTTTGGATTGAAGGTATTTGGATTTTCCTCTCTGCATCTCCATGGCATTAATGCATTTATTGCTGGGGAAGTTCCTTTTGGGGCTGTAAATGCAGCAGTGGGTGGGCACAGGCTCAGGGCACAGGGCTGGCCAATACCTGGGAGTGCCTCACCCTGCTGGGAGTCAAACCATGGGCACAAGAGTTGATAATTCCCCCAGCCTTGTAAACACGATAATGTCTGTTCTGGAGGCTGGAAAGGTGAGGAAACCAATGCCCTGTGGGTGGTTTGATTTCCTCCTCTCTCTGCTGCAACTCACAGGAAATCCAATGGCTGGAGATGCCAGGGAGGTGCTGCCACCGCCCCGGGGTGGGACAAGGGTAGTGACCCATCACGAGGTGCCACCCCGGTCTGTCACACGGAGATGTGGCAGGTCCTCCATCACTCAGTGCCTGGACTTTCTCCTTCCAAGGACTCTTGGCTCCACGTGGGCTTTGCCCTGGTGTGCCTCAAAGTGCCAAAAAGCTGCTGTGGAGAGGGAAGGAGAAGGATCTGCCTTCACCCGGGGCTTTTTTCCCCCTTTTCCTTCAGGGCAGGTGTGTCCACCAGGAGAGTGACCATGGGTAGTCACTCATGAGCTGGACGTTCACCTGAGTCTGTTCTCCAAAAAGCCTGTCAATTTGCAGGATTTATCCCCAAAATCACAGACTCAAAGACTCATAGAATCATCAAGATTAGAAAAGACCTGCAGGATCGTCAAGTCCAGCTTTGACCTAATACCAACCACTAAACCCTCATCAGGAGGTGCTTGTGAGCACCCAGTTTAACCAGTCTCCGGGGCAGCTGGGACCTCCTTTTGCCCCTCTCCCTGCCCACTGGCTTGGATTGAGGCTGATCTACTCTGAGGCAGCTGCGGAGTGCGCTTGGTGGGACCCAAAACTCTTGTAAACCTGTGAGGACTCCCAGGCCCAGGGCAGGTGCTGGTGACACCAGTCAGGCTGGAGAGGCAGCACTGGTCCAGACTGGTGGGAGGAGGATGCTGAAGTGATGGTGGTTTTATTGTCTCTGTATCCTTCTCTGAGGATGATGGTCTGGGTTGGATAGAGTCCAACCTTGGTGCCACCCTTGACCTTGCTCCGGCAGGAGACATGTGAGGTTTGGCTCCTGCTGATTCTTCCCCAAAAAGTGACTATTGTGAGGGGCAGGGCAGGGCATGTCCTCACCCACGGGGAGCCAGGGGGAGCAGGGGATGTGCCCGTGGGGTCCAAGGGGCTTTGTCTGCCAACACAGCTCAGGGATGGTTGGGAAGGCAGTGGAGACCTGCCAAGAGGGGAGGGCTGTGCAGGGAATCTGCTCCTGCCTGCAGGACTCGGGAGGTGCCAGGGAGAGGGATGGCAGGGCAGGGCAGGGCACGAAGGGGGCTGTGCCAGCGCTGGGAGAGCAAGAGCAGCGTGACCTGAGCCCGGCCCTGGCTGGGATGGAGCTGCCCCCGCTCTGCCATCCCCCAGTGATGGGACCAGCGTGGGCTGGGGATGCTCCAGCTCAGCTCCTCCCAGGCTGGGGTTGGTCCCTGGGGCTCAGGGATGCGGGTGTCCCCTCACAGGGTGATGCCACTGCTCGAGTTGCCTTTCCACTCATGTTTCTGGCTGTGCTGCCGGTGCCCTGAGGAGAAGCCAGGTGGCATCCACGCTCCTGTCCTCTACAGGCGGCGTGGCACGGTGGCAGCGTGGCCCGGGGGTGGCAGGAGAGCAGGGGGACGCCTCTGTTGGGATGCTGCAAAATGCAGAGGGATTTCACTGCATCTCTCAGGGGACTCTGCTCTGAGGCTGTCCTGGGGCTGCTGTCACCCGCAGCGCTGTCACCCTCCCTGCCAGCGCCCCCAGTTTACCCCAGGCACACCTCCAGAAGCCAGCCCACCCCTGCAGTCACCAGGGTGGCCTTGGGGCAGAGTTCTCAGGTGCCTGCTCCCCGTGCTGCTTGTTCGAGTCTGTTCGGCCTCCCTGTTCTCAGCAGTCATTATTTCTCTCCAGGTGAAGGCTTTTTAATAACATCTGACATTTCAGCCATTTTTGAATCATTTCCTTTCTTCAACTCCAATTTTCCTGCTCTTCTTCATAACTAGGAAGGCTTTCTTTGTCCTTGGCCAGAGGGGAGGTGTCTGTTATTGCCTCTTATCATATTCCAGGAGGTTTGATCGGGTTAATGAAAATCCTTCTCCCTTTCTTTCATGTGTCGCTTCCACTCCCATCTCCTTTAGCCTGGTTTCTTAAGGAAATTAAACCAAACAGCTTCATTCATCGTGGCCTGGGGTGGGCTGGTGCTCTCAGCACCCAGAGAACAGGGCTGTGCATCCCACCGGGAACACGGCGGGAACAGGGTCGCGTCTCCCAGCCCTTGAGCTGGGATAACAGGCCACGTCACCTGGCTGGTTTAGCTTTCCTCGAGTTCAGGAAGGGCTCCGGAGCAGGGGAGTTAAGCTGGGATTTGGGAGGCCTGGGCTGCGTCTCCGGCCACAGACTCGCGCCTGGCTGCGCTCGAGGGCTCTTCCTGCAGCAGCAGGAGCTGCAGCTGCTCTGAGCTGCTCTGCTGGAGTGTGAACTGCAGTGACAGCGGAGCCGGAGGAGATTTTCCGCTGCTACAGCAGGGAGAGGCGGCCGAGCTTTTCCCGTGGCTGCTGCGGATCCGCTGCCCGGGCGGTGACGGGGGGTTTGTGGCGCTGCCGCTGAGCCAGGGCTCGGGCTCCCTGGGACTGGAGGTGCTGGTTCCAGTGCATCGGTGCAAAAGGACCAAAGGACTTCTCGCGGTGTCCACGGAGCTCCTTTCCCTTTGGAGCCAGGGATGGGGCACCTCGGGAGCGTGTGCCCTCCTGGCGCAGCCCAGCCCGAGGGCAGGATCGTGCCAGGCTGGGGAGGAGGGTTTGCCGCATTCCCGCGGTGCGTGGGTGCTGTGCCCGGGGGTGGCAGCGAGGAACCCACCCGGCTGCCTGGCAGTTCAGCCGGGCCTTGGCCCTTCTGGGGCTCAGTCCCTGCTGTTGGCACCGAGTCGTGGTGTGGAGCTGCACTGTGATGGGTTCCCCCTCGCTGGGCCGTGTCCTCCCCTTTGCATTTACCTCTGGTGTTTGTTTTGGGCAGCCTGTTGTGCCGTTCTCTCCTCTGTCTTCATCACCAGGAGCTTTTCTGAGCCTCAGCGTGGCCCCTGCCCCGTGCTGATGGAGATTTGGCTCAGCACAGGGAGCCTGTCCCACTTGCCCTGTGGTCCTTCCTTGCTGGGTGACCCACAGGGAGCAAGGACACTTGTGGTCCAGCAGCGAGCAGACTCCCTTGCCCAGGGGGATCCCCAAACATGGGATCCCACTGCAGGGGATACACAGAGGTGGCTCCATGTCCCAGCTCATCCTGCATCCCTTTCCCTTTGCTGGGCCTCTCCCCCTGCTCATGCTCTGCTGGGTACAAAGGCTTCGTGGTGGGAAGACAAGGCCAGCCTTGATGCCACCATGGTCAGGCATGATGCTGATCCTCCCCAGGTAGGAGAAGGGCTTGGCAGGTGCCCCTGCTTGTGTGGGTGGCTTTCCAGGCAGGGTTTTGGTTTTCCTTTGTTCTCTCCAGCCTCTCTTGTGGTGGTGGTGAGTTGGGCTCTGTAAATGAGGAGATCCCAGCTGAACAATCCGCTGAGGAAGCTGCTAATTTGAAGACATGTCTGTAATAATTAAATCATTATCTGGAGGGAAGAGAGAGCAGATACCAAAACGGGGCTAATTAAAATCCAAACCCAGGATGACTTGGGCTCTGGGCCAGAGCACAGCATAGTCTTTTGGGGATGTCTTCATGTGTAATTGCTTTTCAGAACGTCAGTCCCACCAGAAAACCCATCTGTTCCCCCTCACGAGGGCAGGACTGACCCAGAAACCCTTGTCCTGTCCCATGTTCCTCAGACCAGGCAGCTGCAGAAGAGCCACACGTATTGCAAAGGGCAGAGGAGATGGTGAGACCCAGCTTGGGAGGGAGT
This sequence comes from Sclerurus mexicanus, assembly GCA_013396755.1. Lineage (NCBI taxonomy): Eukaryota > Metazoa > Chordata > Aves > Passeriformes > Furnariidae > Sclerurus > Sclerurus mexicanus. The sequence goes on along the minus strand of VWZF01005690.1, from coordinate 85,004 downwards.
TTGGTTCTTGGGCCTCGGGAGCTCCATTCCACCTTATCTCTGGAAGACTGTCCTTATCTTATTTCAGCCTTCAGTCTTGGCTGATGCTCTTTGGAAATCCTTTGAGAGCTAGGAACAAGGTGGGCTCTTATCCATGACTGCTCCATGCATGGCAAGATTCGGACATCCAAAGGTGCCACCACAGGGACTCGGTGCTGGGAGGAAGGTGGCTTTGGGTGTAGGGAGAGCCTTGTTCAGGTTCACTCCACGTCTGGAGAGGGAGCTGGATGTGAGCCCAGCCCTGGAGTTACCCCTGGGCTGGCAGCTCTGAGGAGCTGAAAGGTGATGGTTGTGATGTTGGAGGGGAGAAAGGGTCTTTGCACAGCACTTCACGCTGTGCCGTGACCATGGCAGGTCTGCAGGGTGCGTGTTAATGTGTGCTTGAGGCTCATCAAGCCCAGAGGCCACCACGTTCTTCAGCAGGACCAAACCCTCTGCAAAGGGCAAGGCACAAAAATCCCCCCTCCAGTTTCAGTGCGTTGGATCCAGGGGAGGTTCAGTCCTTCTGAGCACCTGCACTGAGTGGGTTCTGCATCAGGGAGGTGCTGCTGCTCCGTCTGCTTAGGCTGAAGGTCCTCACGGGGGTGGTGGGAGGGGACACCCGGCAGCAGTCCCTGCTTAGATGAGCTGGCCTGGCATCACTGTGTTATGGCAGGGAAGGGCTGGTGTCTGTCCAAACCAGGCCCCTTCCAGAGCTGGTTAAGATTGGTTGGTGCATTTAGCGAAGGAGACAAGGTCAGGGAGCTCTGTCTATCAGGTGTTCACATCCTGAGCATCACTCAGCCCGTGTCCTGGGATCCACACGACAGGTAAAGGTCACCTCAGGGGGGCTGGTCCCCGCAGGCAGCGTCTGAACTTGGGAAGGCAGGAGGAGGGCACAGCACAGGGGGCTGGGCAGGGAGCCACTTCTGCTCGGGTGAGCATCCCACCAAGCCCTGACACATGTTGGTTTTTCTCCCTGCATTGCCCTGGAGGGGCCGCGGCAGCACAACCTGGCACTGCTGACGGGGGGCTGGGCTGAGCTGTCCCTCAGCCACTGCTGGCTTCTGCTTGGCCCCACATTTGCAGGACTGGAGGATGCCCAGGGTCCAGAATTTTGTCGTAAAGCTGTCTTGCAGAAATGGTCACCAAACCCTCTGGCAGGTGTTGGCTCAGCTGCTGTGCTGGAGTTGTGTGTGGACAGGGGCTCCCAACCCCGTGTGTGTCCTTTTCCCTCCTGAGCTTTAACGTGCTGTTGGCTTTTAATAGACAGTGCACGACAGGGGCAGCTCAGGCAGCAGATGTTTTCCAGCACATTGGGTCATCCCCTTCCCTCCATCCCCCCTCCAGGGATTTTAAGGAGTCCTGGTCACCACATTTTTGAGTGGCCACAGGAGCAGCGCTCAAAGAGTGGGACCAGGATGGGAACCACCACACCTGTGTCTCCTCCAGCCAGTCGTGCACTGTTGTATTTACCCACATTTAATTTCTTTAAAAGCCTGCTGAGCTGCAAATGTGTGTCCCTCCTCTCCTGGTGACGTGCAGCAGCCAAATTCTGGTCTCACCTCTTCCTGGGGTGGCTTGTGGGATTGTCCCACTGCTTGGCCATGGGGCCACTTGCTGCAGCGCAGCTTGCCCAGAGAAGCTGTGGCTGCCCCATCCCTGGAAGTGTCCAAGGCCAGGTTGGACAGGGCTTGGAGCAACCTGGGCTAGCAGAATGCAGCAGGAGGTAGAACGAGATGGGCTTTAAGGTCCCTTCCAAGCCAAGCCATCCTGGGATTCTGTGAACTCAGAGTGTGCAGGAGCTCCCCAAAGTGCTGGGGAAGTGGCAGAGTGCTGGGTCAAGAGGCTTTGTGCTGAGGGGCATAATGAGGTGGGTGCTTTTTGGATGCCCTTTGGGGGTGATGGGTGCGAACGTGGACCATGCTGGATGAGGGCATCGTTGGGGCCACCCTTTTGGGTGAGCTGGGCATGGCTGTGGGACCTTGTGGGAAGCACAGTGGGGACAAGGGCAGGAGCTCTTGGTGCCAGGCAGGGGCTGTGCCCGGCTCACTGCAGCGCTGGGCTCCACAGAGCTGACATTTGAAGAGGGAATGAGCTGGAAATTGAGCTGAACTAATGCCCAGTGCTGGTTTTTGTGATGATCCACGCTCAGAGCAGAGCTCTGCTGACACGGAGGAGCTGCCACCCCTCTGCAAACCACCCACGCTGTTTGGAGCAGTTCAGTGTTAATTCCCTCAGTTGAAACTCTGTTTTTTCAAATCCCCCAACCCAGGGGAGCAATGCTGGGGCTCTCTGTGTCATCTGGTCCATCTCTCTTTACCCAGGGTGGTGCTGAGCATCCCTGGATCGGGTGTTGGGGCAGAGGAATGATGAAGACATGCATGGATGGGTGCCAGGATCACCGGACGGGCATGGTGACATCACGGGCTGGAGCTTGGTCACTTATCCCTGGATGCCCCGCAGTGCCAGCACATTCAGTGGCCTCTTCGGGGACACCTCGAGGGGACACTGCCCTGAGATACCCCCATCCCTCCCCACTGGCACACCAGGCTCCCAGCTGGGATGGGACCCCCACCCTGGTGGCTCAGGCACGCTGGGACCACTCTGGGAGAGGAACTGGCAGGTGCCCAAGGCTGCTGTGCCCTCCAGGCCATCCAGTCCTGCCCTGCCTGCCCAGGCTGCTGGAGGTGACCTTTCTGCCTGCTAAAGCATGGGCATCACTACCTGGGATGGGGATGTGCCAGGTAATGCAGAGAGGGAGAGGAGGGGCAGCTGGGGCTGGGTGAAGCCCCCAGAGCTCCCTGCTGGGTCTGACACAGCTCCTGGCAGTCACAAAAAGCTTGTTTTGTTCTTCCTGAGCTTCTCCAGTACTTGGGATCTCTGGAGGGACCTGGAGGGAACCTTTCTGTCTTCCTTGTGACCCGTATCTGAGAGGAGTGAGCTCCAGATGGAGCTTTATCCATGGCAGGCTATTTTTGAGGTGCTTTCTGTGGCTTCTCTGATGCCTGATAAGGGCTGAGCTAATTCCATCACTCTCCTAAACCTGGGTTTTCCTTCTCAGCTCCGTTCTCAAAGCACAGCATCTTCAGGACCCTCCACATCGCTGGCACCGCAGGCTGGGCACGTTCTCTGTGCTGGTGTTTGGGGCTCTGCAGGGGCAGAGCCTCCCTCAAAGTCTTTGTGTCAAGAAACGAGGCTCAAAATGCAGGATAAATCCTTCCTGCAGCTCTTCCTGCAGCTCTGTCCAGCTTGTCCAGCACTTCCCAGCCACAGGGACTGGGACTGGGAGCTGGGTGTGCCCAGGGGCTGTTTGCAGGGGCTGTTTGCAGTGGAGGGTGAACTTGCCCCCCTTGGGTTCCACAGAGCAGAGCTGCAGTGTGTGTGCCTTGCCCCCAGCCACCCTTTAATGTCACTGTCCTCAGATGTCCCCACACGGCCGCTGCTGCCACCCGTGCCCTGTCACTTGTCGTGGATGGCAGGGCCGAGGTGCCAGGAGGTGACAGTGGCACTGTGGGAACAGCAGCAGGGAAATTCCAGCCTGGACTGGGGGTGTCCCCACCTCTGCTCCTTACTGGGAGCAGCCCTGCCTTCTGTGCTCCTCTGCCGGCTTTGTCGCCCTCTTCCAAACCATGTCAAGGTGCCAAGGGACCCTGATTTGGCCAGGGCAGGTCCTGGTTGTCCCTGGCATGAGGAAGAGCAGGTTTTGACCTGGTCCTACCTGGAGCTGAGTGACCACAGCCCTGAGATCCCATCCCACCCAGGTATCCCAGTGGGGGTGGAGATGCTTGGGCTGTGCCCTGGGGGTTTCTCCTGTGGATGTTGCAGAGCTGTGCTGGTTCTGGATGTGACCCTTGGAGCAGAGGATCTCCCTGGTGTCCCACTGCCCACCACGGTGGGAGCTCTGCAGGAATTAGCTGCACCGGCAGCAAAGGGATTAAGGGACTCGCTGAGGTTCCTTTGCATGGGGAGAGGAGAACAGAAGGGTCTGGAGTTTCCAAAACTGTCCAGGCTGCCTCTGCTTGGGGTCATCCAATGTCCAAGCCACAATGTCACCACTCTTCTTGAACAGGAAGGACTAAAAGTTCCAGTGTTTTGGGAGACTGGAGGAAAGCGACGTCCTGATGGATCTGGGGAGCCCTGGGTTGCCTGCGGGTGGGATGGGGAGCTCGAGGAGGGTTGGGGTGCAGATCTTGTGTGCTGATGGTGAATTGCTGAGCTCTGGAGGCCTCCCCTTGGTGTGGGTTGTGCTCCAGGACCGTTGTTGTTCCCTTTCGGGTGGTGTTGGCTGTGAACCCCCCTGGGCGTGATGCAGGGATGTGTTCCTGAGCCTGCCACGGTCCCACCTGGAGCCGGCAGCACTGGGCATTTCCATGGCTCCAAATACCCCCATGCTTCCCAAATTTCACCCTGAAAGGCCGGTCTGCCTCTTGTCTGACTCCAGATTACCTTGCTGGGCTCTTCCTCATCACACTCATAATTGAGAGTCTGCTAAAGGATGGTTGGCCAGGGTTTGGAGCAACCTGGACTGGTGGAAGGTGTCCCTGCCCATGGCAGGGGGTGGAATGAGATGAGCTTTGAGGTCGCTCCAACCCAAACCAGTGTGGGGTTCTGTGGTGGCAAAATGCTGATGAGCTGCCTGAGGGGGGCAGGGAGCAGGATTTCACTCTGGACCACGGGGAACTCCCCGAACCCCTTTCCTTTTCCCCGTTCGTGGGGTTGGCAGCCAGATTCTATCCTGGGGAAGGGGCAGATGTGCAGCAGGTGCGTGGGGGTGGTTGTTACCGCAGGGGCTCGTGGCACGGGGGGCTGTGCCCGGGCTGTGGAGGAGATGCCCTGGTGGAAACCCTGGCGCTGGGAGGCCTGGAAGCTGCTCAGGGTGAGCGACTGCCGTGCCAGGAGATGCACGTGGTGCGTCTGCACGGGGTTTCTCCACAAGCAGCAGCCTCCCGTGTCCCCTGGGCTGGGTGTGGGTCCCAGGGCACGGGGTGGGTGAGGAGGCACCTCTACGCCCCGTCACAGGGCTCGGGTGCACCCGTGGCACAGATTTGCTCATCCCTTCTCCGAGCTGGTGACTCTTCCCTCATCGCTGAATAAATTAGCACCAGCAAGCGCTCCCGGTGTGTGACTAAAGCAGGGCAGGGGCTGCTTTGGCAGCGAGGGGGAGGCCCCAGCTCCAGGCCAACAGGCTCCCAGATGAGACAACTCCTCATCACAAGTGTCACGGGGGTGGGGGGGGTGTACCCGTGGCAGAACCTCAAGTGAAATCATGGAAAATCACCAGCCGTCCCTCGGAGCCTCGGCCACCACGGCAGCTGTGCCGTGCTGGTGAGGAGGCTGAGGCACAAAGCCTCGCTTTCCTGGAGGTGAGGGCATGTTTGCACGGTGCCACATCTGTGAGAAGCACGTGATCTTCTCCCCGTGGTCGGAGACTGCTTCCCCACGCCTTGTTCCTTCTCAGAGGGGCCTGCATCCACCCTGCACCGGGAACTGGCCCAGCTGGTGGGTTCCCAGAGCTCAGCTTCCCTTGCAGGTTCATCCAGGGGCTGGGTGACCACGATGTGCTGCTTTTGGAGGAACCGAGGAGATGGCATTTCCCTCTGCTGCTTGTTCAAAATAACCTGGAATGAAGGAGAAGTCAAAGACTCTCAACACTTCCATGTGAGGAAGAGCTGCTTCCCATGGAAGTGGCAGAGCCCTGGAACAGCTGCCCGGGGAGGGTGTGGGGTGTCCCTCTCTGGAGACATTCCCAACCCACCTGGACGCATCCCTGTGTCACCTGCTCCAGGTGACCCTGCAATGGGTGACCTCCAGAGGTCCCCTCCGACCCCAACCATCCTGTGATTCTGTGACTTCGGCCTAACAGAGCAAAGAAGGTGGGGTTTGGTTGCAAAGGTGCTGAAAACCCCCCAGGGATGGTGAGCCCCCAAGAGCGGGGCAGCAGAGCAGCTCCCGGCAAAGGGAATGGTGGCAACCAGCGCTGTGGCTCTTCTGCTCTTCACGCCCCTCCTTGTCCCTGTGGGTGGATCTGAGTGCAGACCACGTCCTGGCAGAGGGATGGGAGCTTGGTGTCCATCTCCTCCCTCCCAGGGAGTCTGGCTCAGGGCACGCAGGGGTTTCCCAGCCTCCCTCCCCTTGAAGGAATGGGGATTTCTCCAGCTTTGCAGTCCCATTGTTTCAGTGATGCCGCCGGGTGGGGTTGTGGTGACGGGATGTGGGGGATTTGGTTTGTGCTCCCACTGGTTTGGGGGAACCCCTTCTGCCAGCTGGGGCAGGTGTCCCCAGGGTGAAATCCAGCTGTTGTGGTGACCATATTCCATATTCCTGTGCTCCACCTGCAGCCTCACTATGCTCCCACTGGGATCCTCAGGTCCGTCCTCCCTCCTCCCGTCCGTGGTTTTGGCTGTTGCAAACCCAGAGGTGAAGTCTAAAGCTGAGCCTGGACTTGTTGAGTCTCTTGGCCAGGCTTTTGGGATCCCACTTGTCAGAGGGATCCTCCATTCGGAGCCCCCCCAAGGCTCATTCCCGTCTGCCATCTCCCCCCAGGCTGCAAAGGCAGGGGGTTTGTGTGTTGGTGTCCCCACAGCGCTGCCCCTGCCACGTTCCTCCCGGGTTAATCTGGGATCCCACCTTTCTCTGGGATCCCAAGGGAGACAAGTGGCCCTTTTTGGGAACGGGGAGCTGAGTCAGGCCCCTCCAACCCCCTCCAGGGGTGACACGGCGCTGTGAGTTGCCATACGTGGCTGGTTTGGGGTGTCCCCTGAGCACCCCGTGCCGGAGGACCCGGCAGAGATTTCGGCTCTTCGTCTGCCGAGCTTTTCGGCGCAGAACAATCGTGTTTGTGCACAATGGTGAGGAGCAGGTGGCTGTCTGAAAATACCCTCTGGAAGTGGTGTGTAATGCCTCCCCTCCCACTGGGAAGTATAAATACCAGCCGAACACTAAGGCTTGCTTCTCCCTGCAAAGAAACAGCCGGATCTGGACGTTTTTCCTCGCGGTTTCTCCTCTGGTTTAGCAGCAGGAGTGAGCGAGGGCTGGGAGGGGAACTGCTGTTTGGGTTCGGAGCAAACCCGGGAGGCAGAAGCAGGTGCTTTAAAGTAAGAAATGGGGAATAGCTGCCCTTTATTGCTTGCAGTGTCCTCTGCCCCCGTGCTTCAGGGGCACCCACTGCTTCCCAACGCCCCCGAGACGGGTCCAAACCCTGCTGGTGCTTCCCAAATGCCTGTTCTGCCACAGTTGCATTCCCAGCGTGGGACGAGCTGGACATTGTCCCCCTGGGGGCAAAGGACACGCTGCTGCAGGTGTGGAGACTTGCCAGGCCTGGATGGCAGAGGAGGAGCCGCTGCACCTTTTCCCAGGTCTCGACCACATCCCCGGGGTGGATCCCGCTCGGCGAATCCATCTCACCCTTCGGCGCGGGGATCTCATCCTTCCCTGCCAAAAACCGGCACCTTCTTTCTTGCCAGAATGCCTCATTTCCCTTGTTATCCCTGGGTGTCCTGGCCACGGGCTGCCCCTGGCACCAGCCAGGTGCCATCTGTGCGGTTCCCTGCCGGCAGCAGGGCTGTGTTAGGGAATGTGGAGGCACCACTGCCAGATGGGCCCCAGGGAAAGTTGGATCCTCTTTGCCCTTCTCAGGGGACTGGAGGTCCCTGGAGGCCAGAGCATATCCCGGGAGTAAATGTGGGAACTTGGGAGAAAAGTCTGCAGGTTGGTTTTCTTCTTGAAGAGCAGCTTTTCCCCACGGATCACCCAGGGTGGGGAAGTGAGGAGCAGCTCCTCTCCCGAGGTCTCAGGGCAGAAATGCCTTGGGAGGTGGAATCCCATCCCATGACCCACACAAGCACGTGACAAACGCTTCTCCAAGCCTTGTTGCAGGTGAACATTTCCATTTTTACCTTGAAACAGCAATTTCCACTGCTGAGCCGGGGCACTTCAGCATCTTCTTTGTCTCGTGTGCAGGAATAACTTCCCTTTTCCCAGTTTCTCGTTGCCACGTCTCCCACTGAGGGTGAAGTGGGAAGTGCTCTCCTCGGGTGGTGGATGCTCCTGCTGTGCCACCCACAAGCCATTGAACTGCTCAGTGGCTCAGGACTGACCTTCCCTGGGGCAGAGGGGGGGATCAGCATCCCAGCATGTTTTGGCTGCTCCAAAGTGGTGTCTGACTTCAGTGATGGTGGGAAGGGCTCATGCTGGGGTCTCTCTGCAGGAACAGGGATCCCGATGAGCTCGCTGGGAACATTGGGATACGACACTTGCAGCTTGTCCCTGTGAGCATTTCTAGTGCAGCATCGCAGGGAAGGGTGGAGAAAACAGCCCTGCAAGGAAAAACCAACAGCAGGAGAGGCATCAGCCTCCTCCTCCCTCCTGGGTTCGGCTGGGAAGGGATTGTTGTGGGAGCTGGGCCCCATCTTTGGCTGGTTTGGTGAAGGGGAATCCATCCCCATTCCAGAGAGCTGGAAGGAAAGGGTGCTGGTGTGGGCTCTGCCACCCCGACCGTGCCAGGCTGGGCAGCTGGTGAGGATTTTCCAGGAGCAGAAAAGATCAGACTGATGTTCTTGGGGGTTTGATCAATCCCCGTGAGCGTGTTGCCTCCGAGGTGTGCCTTAAAGCCTCTCTGCCAGCTGGGGTGATGATCCTGCTGGCAGAGCTGTGGAGGGCTTTTGCTTTCCCTTGTCAGGGCTGAGCTGAGGGTGAAGCTGTGCAGAGAGAAAACACTGTCTCTGTCCTTGGTGCGTGGGTGAATTCGGGGTGTGCTGCTCGCCGTTATCGGAGAGGGAAAGCCAGGGTGCTCCCTGGCACCGAGCAGCCCACGGTCTGTGCTGCGCAAACGACCAGCTCAAGGGCAAAAACCCCCCTCTCTGCTCTCCAGCAGCTGCTCCACATCTGGGCAGCATCACTGGGAACCGGCCTCTCCGGGTGGGCAGCGAGTGACTGCTGCTTTCCACCCCAAAACGTGGGGAAAAGCATCATTCTGGGGCGGAGCGGGGAGGGAGAGTGAAGCAAGCACGTTTTCGCTGGCGAGAAAGCTGCTCCCAGCCAGTCTGTGCCTGGCAGCCCCACGGGACTAAAAATACCCGGCGAAGGGCTCGGGCTGCAGCGCCTGTTTTCGCAGCTCCCCGGCTGCCTCCTCGCAGCCTCACGCCTCTCCCCCGGCCCGGCACTGACGGCCCTCGAAACCCAGGCCCAGCAGCTCCGAGGTGGTTCTGGCAGAGGCAGCTGGAGGGTTGAGGTTCCCAGGCAGCCGATTGTGGGGGAGCTCAGAGCCCCCGACACCCCTGCTCGGGCTGTGCCCCCCCGGTTTGTTTGGGCTGTCACCCACACCGGTGTCCCCAGGGTCCCTGCAGAGTGACTGGTTGGACGTGCAGCTGTGCCTGGGAAGGGCTGAGCTCTGCCGTGCTCTGTGTCACCCACCGGCTGGGAAGAGGTGCCTGGGAACGGGGGACCTGCCGGTGTTTGGGGGACCGGAGGAAACCCCAGGGTGGGACTGGAAGGAGGGGACGCTGCTTTGGGGGGCAGGAGCCGCCTGCACGTCCCCGCGCGTGCGGGTGTTGCTGTGTCCGTGTCCTGTGTGCACATCCTGGCGCCTGGAGCTCACCAAGCACAGTCCCACCCCAAAAGGCTTGAAGACAGCAGGTGGCAAGCCCAGCGTGGCCTTGGCTTCCTCACCTGCCACCGCAATCAGAGTCACCCAGGTTGGAAGAGACCTTCAAGATCATCGAGTCCAACCATCAGCCCAGCACCACACAGTCCCCTTTAAACCGTGTCCCCAAGTGCCACATCCAGATGCCTCTTGAAGCCTCCCAGAGGCAGGGACTCCACCACCTCCCTGGGAACTCACTCTGATGCCTGACCACTCTTTCAGGGAACGCTTTTTTTCCTAATATCTAATTTACAACTCTCCCAGTTCAACTTAAGATAATTTTCTCTCATCCTTTCGCTTGAGAATGGTAGAATTTAAACTTCTGTTTTGCATAAAATCTAACTAACAAAAAGCCAAAACACATTAAGCAATAAATGGAACATCTCCTGGCATTTTTAAGCCTCATTTAATGAAAAAGAAAGTGCTGCAAAGAATTGAAGAATAAAACCTTTGGAGCTGCCCTGACACCAGGGATGGGCTTTCCCGGTATCTGGGCTTCTCCTGGGACTTGTGGTTTTGCAGTGGAAGCTGCAGTGGTTGGATCCAGAAATAATCACTTCTGGATCCACGGGGTAGGAGAGTTCCCCAGTGGCTGTGGGAGGAACAAATCCACAATGGGATCCTAGAGGCAGCTCAGCATCTGGATGTGGATGTGGATGATGTGGATATGGATGTAGATGTGGATGTGGACGTGGATGTTGTGGATGTTGTTATGGATGTGGATGTGGATGTTGTGGATGTTGTTATGGATGTGGATGTTGTTGTGGATGTGGATGTTGTGGATGTGGATGTTGTGGATGTGGATGTGGATGTTGTGGATGTTGTTGTGGATGTGGATGATCTTGTGGATGTGGATGTTGTGGATGTGGATGTTGTTGTGGATTTGGATGTTGTTGTGGATGTGGATGATGTTGTGGATGTGGATGTTGTTGTGGATGTGGATGCTCAGGGACTTTTCCACTCGGGCTGTGCCGTGGTCTCTACCAGGCCGTGGGCACACGGGGCCGGATGGTTCCCAGAGCATCAGCCTGGATTTGTGTGCCAGGTCCCGCTGGCAGAGGGATGCCCACGGTGAGGTGGCATCGTGGGGGGAGCAGAGAGCCCTGCAGGCCCTGGGCTGGTGCCCGCCCCTGCCTGGGGGCTTTGGGGCAGGACTCGGGGGGTTTTGGCTGCTCTGGGGGGTGGCAGGGAGCCTCGCCCTGCTTGTAGGGCTGCTCCAGCTGCAGAGGGTCGTGGAGCGCTCCTGCCTCCCGCCCCAGTGCGTGCCCTCTGCAGCACCCACAGTGCTGGGGGGCACGGGGCACCCCCAAACCCTGGGCATGGAGCAGCTTTGAGGCACTGTTTTTGCCATGTCCTGGGTGGGCAGTGCTGTGCTGTTTCCCACCTTTGCTGAGCATCCTCAGGAGGACAGAGAGCAGAGGCTGTCGGGGGCCAGAGGGACGGGATGAATCCATGCTGGGTCGGTGCCGTGCAAGGTCCCCATGATCCCGTTGTCACCCTCTCCAGGCTGAGGTGTCCAGGCTGTGTTTGTCACCTTTCCCCAGCACGGCAGGTGTGACAGGAGCAGTGAAGCAAGGCAGCAAACCCCCCAAAGCCACCCATGCACAAGCTCATCTGTCAGGGAAGCAAAAGGGAAAGGGGCCCCTGAAGGTAAATCTGTGCCACCTCCTCCTGCCCTCTGTGGGTCCAGCCTCTTGGGTTACCTCCACGGGGCGTGGGCACCCACCACACCCCACTGGGACTGGCATCTGCAAATGTCCCATGGGAAAGGAGCCTCTGCTTTGCAGCTGGGATGAACTTCCATCAGATTTACATGTGGCATTTCGCCTCCTTGAGGGCTTGCAGGGCTCTTCCCTCCGTGCCTTGATTAATATCTCTTGATTCACCTGCTAATTCACTCAATTCCGTGGCAGCAGCTGGGGTGGGACGTGGCCACGTGGCTCATCTTGCTGTGCTTGGGCACTCCCTGGTCTCCCTGGCGTGGATGTTCTTTCTCCAACACTCATCCCACAAGCAGAGGCACAGCAGGGAAATGGGGCATCAGAGTCACCTCATTTGGGTTTTGCACCCAAATTAAATGGCTTAGCCCTGTGGAAAGGCTGATTTCTGCTTTTCTGCGTCCCAGATGTCCCTGGGTATCTGCCCTTTGGGAGAGCTGGTACTGTGGCCGTGTGTGTGTGGGGTTATCCCTGCTGAAATTGGGACAGAAGGATGGGAAAGCATTTTGGCTGCTCATTTGCAGGGCTGAGACTCGTGTGCAACTCACCCCGAGGAGAGCAGGGGCTGGAATGGCCCCTCTCTCTGTGCCTGTTCCTCCCCCAGCCCCTCTGTGTGGGGTGTCCTGGGTGCACAGGCGTCCTGGTCATTTCTGTCCCATCCAGCAGCCAGGAAGGAGCATAACAAACCTCAGAGCTTCGGGGCAGCGCTTTGTGCCCACACACAACAGGTTGTGTCCCACTGGAGCATCAAATCTGGGAGGGAGAGGAGAGCAACCACCTGCAGGACAACCCTGTCCCACATCCTGGCTCCAGCTGTCAGTGGAACAGCTGGATTCACACCCAGGGGCTGCTGCTTTTGCCAGAGCTTCTCTATTTTTAGAGTTTTGGGGGTTTTTTTGTGTCAGGCTTCCCGTGAGCTGACGAGCCAATGTCATCCCAAGAGCAGAGCTCCAGTTTCCTCAGCCTGGGTGTGCTCAAAGGCACCTCCTCACGCTCGTGGCCTTTGATGGGGGCAGAGCCCTGCTGGGCCATGGGCTTTTATCCCAGGCCAAAGGGCTCGTCCAGCCCAGGGCTGTGTGCAGCTCCTTCGTGTCCACGTGTGTGTTGGTCTGAAAGGGAAGGGAAAGAGGGATATTCATAGAATCATCAAATCAGAGAATGGTTTGGGGACGAAGGGATCTCAAAGCTCGTCTCATCCCACCCCTGCCATGGGCAGGGACACCTCCCACCAGCCCAGGGTGCTCCAAGTTTATCCAGCCTGGCCTTGGACACTTCCAGGGATGGGGCAGCCACAACCTCGGATGGATCCACAGCCTCAGAATATTCAAACCTGTCCTCAAGTGTTATGTCTGTTGTAAAGTTTTAAAAACTTAAGGGGGCACTTCCACCTCAGCAGCATTGGACCAGCAACCCTCACCCTGGACTTGCCACGCTGTGTTTGTGGTTTGTCCCCTGGCCAGGATAGTGGGGAGGGGTGGGCCGGTCCCCAGGGGCTGGGTGGCAGTGGCACACTGACCCTGCCTGCTGGGGACCCCCATCCAGCTGGAGAGGGCTGAAGCTCATCCAGAGCAGGAGGAATTCCCATCTGGCACCTTGTCTGCCGTGGTTTTGGGATGCACAAGTGGAGGTGGGGTGTGGGTACCACCATCACCCCTGGGGTTTGAGTCCGCAGGTCCAGCCGTGTTTTAGTCCAGCCTAAATACAGGCTGTGCCCAAATTAGTGGCTCTGCCTCTTTCCTGAAGCCTCTCATCCCTGGCACTGGCCAGGGAATGGTGCTTGTGCAGCAGTTCAGGGATGCTGCTGCCTCCATCCCCCTGGGGAGAAGTTTGACCAAGGGGAGGGTGTGCTGGAGTTCAGTTGTCACTGAACAGCTGGTCCCAGCACATCTGTCCTGTTGGTGCCACAGGGAGAGGCGGGGGGGACACAGGGGAACATTAATCCAATCATTGAACTCATTTGTAGCTGTGACTCCGTGCCAGGTTTGGGCCAAACTCAGGTTTAATCCTGATTTTCTGTAAATGTAAATTCTCTGAGGCTGGGGTGGGTGGAGGCCTTGGCATCCAGGCACTCCATGCAGCGGATGGGATCCTGGCCCAGGATGTGTGGATGCCAAAGGGGATTACAGGATTTTGGGTGCTGGGGGTGCTGTTCCCTGCAGCTTGGTACCATCCTGGGTGCAGTGTAGTGGGTGCAGGGTGGCACAACACAGCACAGCCCATTCCTGTGGGTGCTGAGCCCACCCACTGCAGTACTGGAGGGTTTGATGGGGGGGCAGAAGGGGTCTGGGCAGGTGCCCTGGGCATTCTGGGGGCAGCAGGAGGGATCTAATCTCTGGTCCCCTCTCCCGCAGGTCACTGCTGGGTGTTTGAAGAGCTGTGATGCCCAACAGAGACACATCCCACGTGGGCAGTGACCACCTCACCCAGCATTAGGGAGAACAGCCCATCGTCACCAGACATGCCAGGGCAGCCCAAATACCCCTTGAACCCTCCCTGTGCCGCTGCCAGCCCGGGCTCCCCACTGGGACAAGTCCTCAAGGGTCACTTTGCCCCTCTCTGAGCACCCCCATGGGTCCCTGATGCTGCAGCCCCTCCAAAAGGCAGCAGAGAGCTGACACACGACCCTGGCAGCGACGAGCAGCGTTTTGGGGGCATCCGAGACCGTGCCAACCTCGTCGGTGCCGAGGACATCCCTCCGTCCCCACCAGAGCGATGCCAACTTCTGCTTAGCACCCGGGAAGAAGGGATGGGGGATCCCCCCGCGTTCAGGCCCCCTCCTGCCCTGGCTCCCCCTGGCAGCCCGTGGTGATGTGAGCAGGGCCCCGCTCTGCGCAGCCCCCCGTGCCCACCCCGCCAGGCAGCGCCAGGACCCTCGCCCGCCCCGCGCCCCGCGCCATGATGTGCGAGGTGATGCCCACCATCAGCGAGGGGGACCCCCTGGGGCCCCCCCAGGGCTCGGAGGCGGACGCCGACTTCGAGCAGCTGATGGTGAACATGCTGGACGAGAGGGACAAGCTGCTGGACACGCTGCGGGAGACCCGCGAGACGCTGTCGGTCACGCAGAGCCGCCTGCAGGAGACGCTCCGGGAGCGGGACCAGCTCCAGAGGCAGCTCAACTCGGCACTGCCGCAGGTAAAGGGTGAGCCGGAGCCCCCCCCGAGGCTTTGGGGTGTCGGATGTGCTTTGGGGTGTCGGATGTGCTTTGGGATGTCGGATGTGCTTTGGGGTGTCGGATGCGCTTTGGGGTNGTGCTTGTGCAGCAGTTCAGGGATGCTGCTGCCTCCATCCCCCTGGGGAGAAGTTTGACCAAGGGGAGGGTGTGCTGGAGTTCAGTTGTCACTGAACAGCTGGTCCCAGCACATCTGTCCTGTTGGTGCCACAGGGAGAGGCGGGGGGGACACAGGGGAACATTAATCCAATCATTGAACTCATTTGTAGCTGTGACTCCGTGCCAGGTTTGGGCCAAACTCAGGTTTAATCCTGATTTTCTGTAAATGTAAATTCTCTGAGGCTGGGGTGGGTGGAGGCCTTGGCATCCAGGCACTCCATGCAGCGGATGGGATCCTGGCCCAGGATGTGTGGATGCCAAAGGGGATTACAGGATTTTGGGTGCTGGGGGTGCTGTTCCCTGCAGCTTGGTACCATCCTGGGTGCAGTGTAGTGGGTGCAGGGTGGCACAACACAGCACAGCCCATTCCTGTGGGTGCTGAGCCCACCCACTGCAGTACTGGAGGGTTTGATGGGGGGGCAGAAGGGGTCTGGGCAGGTGCCCTGGGCATTCTGGGGGCAGCAGGAGGGATCTAATCTCTGGTCCCCTCTCCCGCAGGTCACTGCTGGGTGTTTGAAGAGCTGTGATGCCCAACAGAGACACATGCCACGTGGGCAGTGACCACCTCACCCAGCATTAGGGAGAACAGCCCATCGTCACCAGACATGCCAGGGCAGCCCAAATACCCCTTGAACCCTCCCTGTGCCGCTGCCAGCCTGGGCTCCCCGCTGGGACAAGTCCTCAAGGGTCACTTTGCCCCTCTCTGAGCACCCCCATGGGTCCCTGATGCTGCAGCCCCTCCAAAAGGCAGCAGAGAGCTGACACACGACCCTGGCAGCGACGAGCAGCGTTTTGGGGGCATCCGAGACCGTGCCAACCTCGTCGGTGCCGAGGACATCCCTCCGTCCCCACCAGAGCGATGCCAACTTCTGCTTAGCACCCGGGAAGAAGGGATGGGGGATCCCCCCGCGTTCAGGCCCCCTCCTGCCCTGGCTCCCCCTGGCAGCCCGTGGTGATGTGAGCAGGGCCCCGCTCTGCGCAGCCCCCCGTGCCCACCCCGCCAGGCAGCGCCAGGACCCTCGCCCGCCCCGCGCCCCGCGCCATGATGTGCGAGGTGATGCCCACCATCAGCGAGGGGGACCCCCTGGGGCCCCCCCAGGGCTCGGAGGCGGACGCCGACTTCGAGCAGCTGATGGTGAACATGCTGGACGAGAGGGACAAGCTGCTGGACACGCTGCGGGAGACCCGCGAGACGCTGTCGGTCACGCAGAGCCGCCTGCAGGAGACGCTCCGGGAGCGGGACCAGCTCCAGAGGCAGCTCAACTCGGCACTGCCGCAGGTAAAGGGTGAGCCGGAGCCCCCCCCGAGGCTTTGGGGTGTCGGATGTGCTTTGGGGTGTCGGATGTGCTTTGGGATGTCGGATGTGCTTTGGGGTGTCGGATGCGCTTTGGGGTTGTGCCTTTGGGCTTGACCGGGTTTGTCGTGTCGACGGTAAAATCTGGAGCTTCTACCGAGCCACGGCCAGCTTGGACATCTCCTCTTTGCCTTTGTCCCCCTCCCTGTGAGTCCACCTGGGGAGGTGTGGGGGTGTAATCCTGGCTGTGCACGGGGGAGTGGATTTGGAGAAGGGGCAGAACATTCCCGAGGACACCCCAGGGTGGCAGCGGGGCAGGTGCCCCAGCCCATGGGGACAGTCCCTTGGGGAAGAGCTCCTGGGGAGCAGATGGCACCTTTCCTGGCTTGCTGCCTCCAGCCAACTCCTTGGGATGTCAGGGGGTCCTGAGGTGGCACTTACAGTCCCCAGATGGGGACATTAACCCCTCACCTACCCCAGTGCTGGAGAGCAGCCCCACTCCTGCCTCTCCCCACACCAGGAGGGCTCCTTCCCTTCAGCCTCCACTGGGGCGATGGGACTTCTTTGTCCCTCAAGAAGGGACCTGGAGGCAGAGCTGGGTGCAGGGCTGGGATTTGGGGTCGCAGGGGGCAGAGGGGCAGCGGGCAGGGAGGCTGCCAGAGGTCTGTGCTCAGCAAGCAATGCAGGGCATGGGGAGTCAGGGCTTCCCTTGGCTCCACTGGAGTTTCTGGGGTTGCTCTGCTCCTGGTTCCTCACCTGCAGGACCTGCTCCAGGTGCTCCAGAGACCTGGACTTGAGCTCAACCTCCTCAAAGATGCTCAGGTCAGGAGAGGCTGAGGTGCATCAGCCTCACAGGGACTTGAGCTGCCCGCTGTCCCTGCAGAGTCCCGTGGGACAGCGCAGTGTCCCAGGGCTCAGATCTGGGGCAACAGGGATTTTGAGGGGGCTTTGGCACCGCTCCCTTGTGGATGTGGTGTGGGCAGGAGCCCAAGAGCCAGGGGAAGCAGGAGCCTTCAGATGTTTATACTGTGCCAGTGCTGAGACCTCAGACCCTCCTTGCCTGGGTGCTGAGGTTTGGGGCACCCCGGGGAGATGGGAAATGACTCATGGATCAAAACTGGTGGCACAGGCAGACACAGAGCTTGGGCTGGTGGCTGCTCAGCTCTCTGCATCCCTCCTGCTCTCTGGATGAGGGAAAACAGCTCGGGAGGAAGGCAAACCATGTCCCCATGCCCAGAGCTGGGCTGGCCCTGGCACTGCCCAGGCTGCTGAGAGCAAAAATCCCAGCAGTGCCTCCCGGGGTCCGCTGGGCTCCCCGGGCACCAGTTGCTCCCGCTCCTCAGAGATGTGCTGAGACATTCCCAAGTGTTGGGTGCACCCAGGACCACCACCACGTGCCGGGGGCTCGTTCCCCTCGCCTCCCTGCCCCTGTGCCAGCATTCCAGAGAGAGCAAGCCAGGTCACCCTGACGCTCGCTGCCCGCCCCGCCACAGCCGGCTGGGATTAAGGGACCGCACGGATTTATCCTGCGCTCCCACTCCGGGAACGGGCCCTCGGAGCCTCGGCACGGGCAGAGCGTGCACGGAGGGAGCAAACTGGGTCAGGGCACAGCAACCCGCTGGCAGCGCCCGGGGTGCCCTGCTGGGTGCCCCGCTCAGCCGGGATGTGACCAGGCAGGGAGCATCATCCCATGGGGAATCGCCCCGAGCTGCCGCTGCCCTGCCCGTCCCTGCCCGGGCAGAAGAGCCCCGGTGCCCCCCGTGCCCCCCAGCCCCGGGGCTGTGCCCGCCGCCCTCGCGGGAGATGAGGGCTCGGCATGAACACGGGAAGCAAATCCAAAGGTGCTCACCTGCCCAATGGGACTAATGCCAGCATGTGCATGTACCAGGTAAGCCCCATCCTCTTCCTCCTTGTGCCCAGGAGCTTCCTGCGATGCGTTGGGATGGGATCCAAGCTGGATTGCTGGGAGAAACCCTTTTATTGGGGTGGCATTGGACACTCGGGCTCATCGGTGGCCTCCCATGGGGCTGACATCCACAAAGAGCCTCCTCACAAAGGATGCACTGCCTGGGAGGTTGGGATGGAGGGAGGCTGGGAATGTGGCACTCTGCATCCTTTCGGGGCACGGGGACATCTGGCTGCTGCTGTGTCTGCATGGGATTCGAAGGGACGGGCAGGGAATGTGTGTGGTGCAGATCCATGCAAGGGGCAGGCAGGGGATGTGCTTGTCCGAGGAAAACTCTTGCATGTGGATGTGCTTGTCCAGGGCAAGCCCCTGCATGGGGCAGGCAGGGGATGTGCCAGCCCGGGGGGCAGGTAGGGGATGTGCCAGTCTGTGGGGCAGGCAGGGGATGTGCCAGTCCATGGGGCAGGTAGGGGATGTGCCAGTCTGTGGGGCAGGCAGGGGATGTGCCAGTCCATGGGGCAGGCAGGGGATGTGCCAGTCCATGGGGCAGGCAGGGGATGTGCCAGTCCGTGGGGCAGGCAGGGGATGTGCCAGTCTGGGGGGCAGGCAGGGGATGCTCCAGGGATGCTCCTGCCAGTGGCTCCCATTCCCCCTCGCCTGAGCCACGTGGCCAAGCCATCCCCACCCCCAGTCCGTGGGGGCATCCTCAGCCCCCAAAAGGCAGAACTCCGGGGCGATTTCCCGGGGAGACTAAGCTGCCTTAATGCTTCTTACATGATTTATTTATTCCTGTGGGGGTGCTGAATGCGACTTAATCGGGCTGAAAGCTCTCGGCTCCAATCCCTCTGCCCTGCCCCTTCTGCAGGGAGCGTGTGGCCAAGGCCTGAGCCCTCAGGGGGGTCTGGGTGCTCTCAGCAGCCCCCCAAGGCCCTGGCCTGTCTCCCAGCTCCCTCCTGCCTGCCCACCCAGCTCCTGGCTGGAGGAGTCACCCCGGGATGTGACACACCAGGTGTGTCCAGATGTGTTGCCAGGGTGGGATCCTGTGTGGGATGGAAGTGTGGAACTCCTCCCTGTGCCGGGTTGTCTTGGGGGTTTGGCAGGAGTCCCTGTCCCCGGGCTGTGTTGGGGGGGAACAGGCTCCCAGATTTCAAAGTCTGAGGGTACCTGTGGCCGTGGAAATCTCCCACTGTTCATCCATCCAGGCCCTGCTCTTCTTGCACCTTTGCTGCCTCTTGGGGCTGCCTGGGGAGCTGAGAACTGGCCTTTTTGGGGTGAGTAGACCCCCTAAGACCCTCTGAGCTCCGTAGAGGTCACTCAGGAGCTGGTGAGGATCCTGACATCAATCACCCCAAATTCTTCCTATTTAACTTAAAAATATATTGAGAGTTAACTTGCAAAGAACAGCATGAAAACAGGGACCTCAGCAGCCCCAGGCAGGGGGGAAACACCCACTGGGTAAGACCCTAAAAGTGTCTCCAGATTTTGGGGAGACATGGAGTGATCTGACAGCTGTTTTGAACCGCTGGAGCTGGTCGTGCTCCCACAATACCAGGACACTGAGATGTTGGATTCCTGTTTGTCCAGCTGCTCTCTGAGCAATCCCAGGTGGAAATACACCTCCTGACCACATGTTAAGAAGGCAGGACACCAGTTCCCTATGGATGGTCCCTCAGAGTGCCAGTTTTGGAGCCAGGAGCTCCAGGACGTGCCGGTGCCCGGCGCTGAGGGTGGGTGATGGTCAGAGCTCTGGGTTTACCCGGCAGGATTTAATCTTTGTAATCCCCTGCTACACATTGCCGGGGTTGTGTTTATCCCCTGGGCTCTGCTTTGGGGCTTTTTCATCATCCTGCACCACTGCTGGGGCACAGGGAGGAATGGGATGGTGGGGCTCCCAGCACCCAGCAGGGACAGCCCGGGGATGGGGCTCCATCCCTGGCGAGCCGAGTCAGCAGCGCTGAATTCCCGGCATCCTTCCCACAGATCCATGCCGGGCCCCTCAGGAGCAATCACTCCAATTAGGGAGTTTAAAATGCCATTAATCCTGCAGCTGGAGCAGGTTTGTCCCCAGGCTCGGTGTGTCGGAGCAGCAGCCACACTCCTGCCACAAACTGGGACATTTTGCTCCTTGTGTTGCACCCCTGTCTGTGGGCACCAGGAGGGGGCTCTGGGCTCAGCACTTTGGCTTTTCAGCCCTTTCATCCTGTGATCCTTCTCCCCCTGAGCTTCCTAAACCTCTCCTTGCTCTCCCAGCCCTCTCCATGTGGTTGGTTTCTGGCTGCACTCCAGCTCTCTCTTCCCTGTGCCTTCCCCACTGATGGAAGCCCCAAACCCCCAACATTCCTGGTGCTGACTGAAGATCTGAGCCCCGACCCACCACATCCCGTTCCAATACCTTGGGTGGTGCTCTGGGTCTCCCTCCCTGCCGTGCCAGTGAAAACACCACCCCCCCACCCCTCTCTGAGCCCAGCCAGTCGGGCTGTGGGCGGTTTGGTTTTAATCCAAATTAGCCACTTTTCCCAGGCTGCTGGGCTCCCGCAGGGCTTCCACAGGACTCCCAAGGACTCCCAGGGCTGTGTCTCATCATCCCTCCTCTGGTTGAAGATCAGGCACCTCTCCTTCACTTTCTAATCCGTTTAAAGGTGCCCCTGATTAGTCCAAGAGCTTATGTGAGCCCGGGGCAGGCGCCTCTGCCCTGCCTGGGAGACTCCTGGCCGTGGCCAGGGCAGGGCAAAACCATCTGGATCCTCTTTATCACCGCTTTCCTGGGATGTTGGATGCTGGCACCCTGTGCACGGGGGTGACAGCTGCCCCCCACGGCACAGCCAGGATCCGGGGACAGCTGGTCCCGGTCCCCAAACTCGCCTGGTGGCCACCAGTGGCCCAGAGCAAGGTGGCAGTGCTGGCATCTGGTGCAGCCAGGGCTGGGGCAGCAGCTCCGAGCAGGTGCTGCAGCGATTCATTCCTATATTTTTATTCCCAAGGCATCCCAGTGAGGCCCCGTGGACTCGGCTCACCCTCTCTGCCGGCCTGTCTCGCTGCAGGGGTGTTGCTATTTTTGGTGCAAATGTGCCTTTTTTTGCAGCCTTTTCCCCGAGGGACGACACTTAGCGAGGGCTATTTTATTTCTGCTGGGCCGCGCAGCACGGGATCCAGCCGGCCATTCCTGCGGGATGGAGGGCTGGGGAAGGGATGGAGGGCTGGGGAAGGGATGGAGGGCTGGGGAAGGGATGGAGCGCTGGGGAAGGGATGGAGCGCTCGGGAAGGGATGGAGCGCTCGGGAAGGGATGGAGGGCTGGGGAAGGGATGGAGCGCTCGGGAAGGGATGGAGCGCTCGGGAAGGGATGGAGGGCTGGGGAAGGGATGGAGCGCTCGGGAAGGGATGGAGCGCTCGGGAAGGGATGGAGGGCTGGGGAAGGGATGGAGCGCTCGGGAAGGGATGGAGCGCTCGGGAAGGGATGGAGGGCTGGGGAAGGGATGGAGCGCTCGGGAAGGGATGGAGCGCTCGGGAAGGGATGGAGGGCTGGGGAAGGGATGGAGCGCTCGGGAAGGGATGGAGCGCTCGGGAAGGGATGGAGGGCTGGGGAAGGGATGGAGCGCTCGGGAAGGGATGGAGCGCTCGGGAAGGGATGGAGGGCTGGGGAAGGGATGGAGNGGGGCAGTCGGGGGGGCCAGGGTGGGCAGGAGCCGCAGTGTGTGACCCGCTGACCGGCTATTGCCGGGCTGGCCGCAGCGAGGGCTGCCTGTCTCTCTCCAGCGGATTTTCTCCCTATTAATCCCCTCTTTGGGGATGAAAGGCCGATTGTGGGCGCAATCTGTGCGCTCTGCCCACCCCAGCGCAGCCCTGCTCTGCCCCGTGCCCGGCGTGTCATCCCCCTTCCCCTGCTGCCCCCGCGCCTTGTCCCACCCACCCCACGCTGCCCCTTCGCTCTGGTGGGCACCGTGCGTGCCCACGGCCTCAGTGTTCCCTGGCAGCCGTGGGGCAGGGCAGATGTGGGGGCTTTGGATCCGCAGGGCTCCTGCCCCGGGCTGCTGTAGGACATTCCCGGGGCCAGCACGGCTGCTGGGATGCTTTTCCTGAGCTCTTCAAGCCTCGCCGCCCGTCTCCTGGCATCCTCGGGGACCGGGGCAGTGACACATCCCTAAACCTGCAGCAGCCAGCGATGCACAGGCACCTCTCGCTGCTGCTGCCTCTCGCCGGCATTCCCAGCCCGGCTTTAATCCGCAGGGATGCTCAGGAGCTGCTCGGAGCGATTGCATAACCCAGCAGAAAACACACACGTGTGAGCGGCTGGGCTGTGCCCAGCTGGCATCACATCGGGCTGGGATCCCACCAAGATCCCAACTGAGCCACGATCCCACCAAGATCCCAACTGAGCCAGGATCCCACTGAAGTCCCAACTGAGCCGGGATCCCACCGAGATCCCAACTGAGCCAGGATCCCACCAAGATCCCAACTGAGCCGGGATCCCACCGAGATCCCAACTGAGCCAGGATCCCACTGAGATCCCAACTGTGAGCCAGGATCCCACCGAGATCCCAACTGAGCCAGGATCCCACTGAACTGCGATCCCACGGGCAGGGAGAACTCGGCTCCGGGAAGGGCTGGGCTGGCACAGCAGGTTCCCAGAGGAGCAGGATTGAGTAGGGGAGTTACTGCACGTGGGGGGCTGTGGGATGGGTAGGGGGCAAGTGTGGGATGGGCAGGGAGAAAGTGTGGGATGGGTATGGGGCAAGTGTGGGATGGGCAGGGAGAAAGTGTGGGATGGGTATGGGGCAAGTGTGGGATGGGCAGGGAGAAAGTGTGGGACGGAGCCTGGGCATGGCAGAGGCTGGTGATGGAAGTTTGGGGTGTCGTGGCAGATTTGTGGGAGAACTGGTGGGGACAGGGGTGACACCAGGTCTGGAGTGGTCCCTGTGGAAGGGATGGTGACACAGATGAGCCCAGGGCTGGATGATTCTCTGTGGAAGGGATGGGGACAGGGATGACCCCAAGGCTGGAGTACTCCCTGTGGAAGGCGTGGGCCAGGAGCGGGTCTGGGAAGGAGCCAAGGAGCTCAGGCCCTGGGGCGATGGCAGAGGGAGGATGCCAGGGGGCAGCAGCCTGAGGCTGGTGAGGGGCACAAAAGCAGGTGTTTGTAGGGACAGTGACTCCTTCCCTTCCCAACATTGTGGGGTCTCAGCACCACCAGTCCATCCCCAGGCACTGCGAGAGGTTTGGGGTGGGAAGGGAGAGGGAAAACCTGGCTGGGACAAACAGGGATGGAAAGGCTCTCGATTTCTTGGAGCTTCAGCTGTTGCAGGGTTTCACTTGGAGCTGAGCAGAGGATTTGGTTCAACCTAAATCCCAACATTTCGCTTTAGTTTGAAGGGTTTTTATTTGTTTAACCTGAAAATTAAAGTGATGGAGAATTTCATGCTGTAAAACAGCTCTCAGCCCCCACTGGAAATTTGGTTTGTTAATGCTCCATCAAATCCTTCTCAGCTTCTTCTGAAACCCTTTGCCTTTTAAAATTCTTCTCAACAACGCTGTGAAACTGGTGTAAATTCATGACTCGTTTCCACATTTGCATTTTTCACCCTTCAAAATCCCAGCTGCAAAACGTTGCCCAGTGCTGGCACCGCTCAGGGACTGAAAGAGCAACTGGGAGAAGTGGGAGGTGCTCCTGGGCTCCCAGGTGCTGGGGTTTCATTTTTAAGGGAACATGAACCCTCCTGCATCCGAGGAATTCCAGAGGGAGTTTCCTTTCCCCTCTGGCACGGCCACAAGGGTGGTGGGTGTTTGCCAGGAGCCCATCCCAAGGCATGTGCTGGATGTGCAGCTCTCCTTTGCCGTTGCTCTGGGCATGGCTCTTCCTTGCTGGATGTCACCTCTTGGTGACAGGAGCAAAACCTGGGGGCACCTGTCATTTGCTGTACCCCATCCCTCTCACTGGAATTCAGGACTTGGGGGTGCCCCGTGAGGAGCTCGATGGAGCTCCACATGCTGTGTGGACTTTGGGGGCAGGTCTGGCTTTCTTTTGGAAGGAAGCTTTGGATGATTCCAGGTCCTGAGGCCGCAGCAGAGGCCGGCTGAGGGCCAGGGGACTCACCCTGGGGGCTGTGGCTTTGTGGTGAGTTTTAGCCTCATGGGATGCTCCAAGGTGTGTACTCTGCTCGGCTCCATCAGGGGGACAGTGGGAATGGGAACATGCTGGTGGCCTTGACTGGGAAGTTTTAAATGCCATCAAGCACCTCTGGAGCTGTAGAGGAGCTTCTTGTGTCATTGGACAGCAAGTCAAATGGATAAATATGGGGATGCTGCATCTTTCTTTGTCCAAGGCCAGGAATGTGACTTGGGATGTGCTTCTCCACAGATTCCTTGACATTCCCCTCTCACTGGTTGGGTTCAATTCCTTGATGTTCCCCTCTCACTGCTTGAGTTCCATTGCTTGACGTTCCCCTCTCACTGGTTGGGTTCAATTCCTTGACGTTCCTCTCTCACTGATTGGGTCCAACTCCTTGACATTCCCCTCTCTCTGGTTGGGTTCAATTCCTTGACGTTCCCCTCTCTCTGGTTGGGTTCAACTCCTTGACGTTCCCCTCTCTCTGGTTGGGTTCAATTCCTTGATGTTCCCCTCTCACTGCTTGAGTTCCATTGCTTGATGTTCCCCTCTCTCTAGCTGGGCTTTGATTCTTTGACTTTCCCCTCTCTCTGGTGGTGTTTTGATTCCTTGACATTCCCCTCTCTCTGGTTGGGTCCAACTCCTTGACATTCCCCTCTCACTGGTTGGGTTCAATTCCTTGACAATCCCCTCTCTGGTTGGGTCCAACTCCTTGACATTCCCCTCTCTCTGGTTGGGTTCAATTCCTTGACGTTCCCCTATCTCTGGTTGGATTTGGATGGGAACTGCTCCATGCTGGAGGTCCCAGCAGTGGTGCTGGACTGCTGGCTCCATCCTCATCCCCCTCCCCTGCTCACGGCCCCGATCCCCGCAGGAGTTTGCGACGCTGACACGGGAGCTCAGCGCGTGCCGGGAGCAGCTCCTGGAGAGGGAGGAGGAGATCTCGGAGCTGAAGGCGGAGCGCAACAACACGCGGGTAAGCGGGGAAGCCCTTCTGCCAGTCCTCCTGTCCCGGGAAGGGTGGGACACACCTGGTGACAGCCCCTCGCTCTGTCCTCCTGCAGCTCCTGCTGGAGCACCTGGAGTGCCTGGTGTCGAGGCACGAGCGGTCCCTCAGGATGACTGTGGTCAAGCGTCAGGCCCAGTCTCCGTCCGGGGTTTCCAGTGAGGTCGAGGTGCTCAAGGCACTCAAGTCACTCTTTGAGCATCACAAGGCACTGGATGAAAAGGTGAGACTGACTGGTGGGGCCTGTCCTGCCCAGGGCCCACCTTCTCCCAGTCCTCTGCCTCCCTCCCACCCGTGCCATGTGCTAAGCTGGGTTGGTGATGTTGGGTCCCTCAGGAGGAAGGGCTTGGATGTCCCAAAGCTGCTCTTTGGAGCTGGTGGGGCTGCTCTGGGTTTGAGGCTGTTGGGAGCTTCCCTGGGTCAGTCACGGGGTGGTGCTGGGCGTAGGCATTTGGCACCCTGGCTCAGTCTTTACTTCGTGATTCTTCTTCCTGATTTGTTTGCCTCAAGCATCTCCTTCCTTGGCTGTCCAGGCTGTCCTGGCCATAGAGCTCCAAGAGCTGGCCCAGGCTGTTCCTCTCCAACACACTTTCCCTCCCCCATGGATGATCGGGAGCCTGTGAATCCACCTGAGCCTGCCTGGCAGCCAGGGCTGGGAGCTTGCCTGGATCCTCCTCATGGATCACTGATGGCCTTTCCCGTTGTTTCCCACTCCTGCAGGTCAGGGAACGCTTGAGAGCAGCCTTGGAGCGAGTGGCCACCCTGGAGGAGCAGCTGATGGACGCCCATCGGCAGGTGAGGGGCACCTGGGCAGCCCCCCTGGACCCTCCTGGGGGCACTGGAGCTGCTGGGCTGGGGCTGCTGCCCGTGGCTTTTAGTGAATTCAGGTTGGCTTTGCTCAAATACCACCTCAAATGAAAGAGGTGGTGTTTGGGTGGTTTTGGTGGGAGGTTTTTATTCTGAGTTTGCTGTTTACAGGAAGGGTTGTGTGTGTTTGAGGAACCTTGTAAAGATCCCCAAAACCTTTGTCTCAAAGGAAACCTTTGTCTCATTTCACTGACAAAAACCAACCTGAATCTGAATCATTTCAGGGGGCTGAGGGTCACTTGGAATTTTCCCTCAGAGGAGACCCAACCTCACTGCTGAGCACGTCCCCTTGCATTCCCCCTCTCCTTCCTCACTGGAGCCTGGAATGGGGACTTTGCTGTCCCCAACCTGCAACCCTTTTCATCGTAGAATCCCAGAATCCCAGAAGGGTTTGTGTTGGAAGGACCTTAAAGCCCATCCCATTCCACCTCCTGCCATGGGCAGGGACACCTTCCATAGCCCAGGTTGCTCCAAGTTTATCCAGCCTGGCCTTGGACACCTACAGGGATGGGATGTTCTTGGAGAGACATTAACTCTGTTTTCTTTCCTGAATTTTGTGTCCAGAGGAAAGAGCCATCCCTCGGTCTGGCCAGGTTTTGCTCCTCTTTCCACCTCCTAGGATAAGTCTCTTGGACTTCCTCAGGCTCCCAGATCCCTCACCTTGCAGGGCCATTCCCCATGCTCCCCATCAGAGCAGGACATGATGGCAGTGTTTGTCCCCTGCTCTTGATACACAGGATTTGGAGTCTGTCTGTCTGTCTGTCTGTCTGTCTGCAAACTAGCTGGGAGTTGAGTTGGGAAGGCTGGGAGGCAGCACTCAGATCTCTGAGGACTCACCAGGAGAACGTCCCTCAGTGCCCAGTGCTCACCTTCACAGCCCCTCTGCCTTTCTCTTCTCTTACAATCATGGAATCACTAAAGTTGGATAAGACCTCCAAGACCATCGAGTCCAACCTTTGGCCAAACCCCCTCATGCCACTAAACCATATAATGAAGTGTCACATCCACTGGTTTTCTGAACACTTCCAGGGGTGGGGACTCCACCAGGGCCTGACCACCCTTTCCATGAAGAAACTTCCCCAATATCCAACTTGCCCCTGCCCTGGCCCAGCCTGAGGCCGTTCCCTCTCCTTCTGTCGCTGTTCCCTGGGAGCAGAGCCCGACTCCCACCCATCCCACCCTCCTGGCAGGGAGTTGCAGAGCCAGAAGGTCCCCCCTGAGCCTCCTTTTCTCCAGGCTCAGCCCCCCCAGCTCCCTCAGCCCCTCCTGCTGCTCCAGCCCCTTCCCTGGACATGCTCCAGCCCTTCCATGTCTTGTGAGGGGTCCAGCAGTGCCCCCAGGACAGGAGGTGTGACCCCAGCAGTGCCCATCGCTCCGGTTCCTCACAGCCCTTGGCACTCTCTGCCTGGCAGTGGAGGAAGCCAGCAGGAAGCAGGAGTGGCCTCCCCTGTGGCCCATCTGCCGTGTCCCCTGACCTGCTCCCTGTCCCATGCAGGTGGCAGCTCTCCAGCAAGGTGCCGTGCGGGACGTCCCGGCGGGTGAGCGGGATGAGCCCAAGGAAGCAGCACCGAAGCTTCCCTGGAAGGTGAGAGCCCCAGAAACCCCCTCTGTGGCCATGCCCAGGGGGTGCCCTCGTTTCTCCAAGCCCCTTGGTACAGTTCCAGGGCGCTGGAAACCTTTCTCCCTCTCCCATGGGTCCAACCCTCTGGGAAATGCCGTGCAAATGACAGGCCATTTCTGAGCAGAGGGGAATTTTTGCTGGGATGATCCTGTGGGCTCTGCTTCCCAGAAATTCTAGAATCCTAGTCTGGTTTGGGTTGGAAGGGACCTTAAAGACCATCTCTTTCCAACCCCTCTGCCGTGGGCAGGGAGAGCTTCCACCAGGTGCTCTGGGAAGCCCTCGGTCATCTCTGTTCCATCGTGCCTGTGGGAAGTCCCATCCCTTGCTGGAGCCCCCAGAGCCCCCTGTGTCCACTCCCACCCCCTCACCGGGTCCCTGCGTGGCCACACTGCCCCGTTGTGTGGCTGCAGGCAGTGCCAGAGGCTTTGGGGCAGCCTGGCACCCCCTTCCCTCTTGCAGCGTCTCTCCAATGGCTCTGTGCACCCGGACGATGAGGCCGGGCGGGTGGTGGAGCTGCAGGAGCTCCTGGAGAAGCAGAACTTCGAGGTGGTCCAGGCCAAGGAGCGCATCTCTGCGCTGGCCGCCAGCGTTGCCGAGCTGGAGGAGGACCTGGGCACCGCCAGGAAGGATCTGATCAAATCTGAGGAGATGAGCAGCAAGTACCAGAGGGACCTCCGAGAGGTGAGCCACCGCCTCCTGCTCTGCCCGGGCCAGAGACCTTCCCAGCAGCTTCCAGGTGTGAAGGGATTGGAAGTCCTGCAGGGTGTTCCCCGGTTTGGGAGGTTGTTGCCAAGGCGCCCAGTAGGATTTCCCTGAGGTCCCAAGCAGACCTGGGGCGGTGAGCTGTGTCCTTGCTAGAAGGTTTTCCTGGGATTGCTTGGCTCTCCCTTCTTCTCTGTCCCACTCTTCTGTCCCTCATCCCCGTCTGAAACAGGGGCTTCCCCGTGCTCTTAGACCCGGGGTGGCCCAGTTATTCCCAAAGTGCTGCTCACAGACCAGGATGTGATATTCCCCAGGCCCTGGCTCAGAAAGAGGACATGGAGGAGAGGATCACCACGCTGGAGAAGCGCTACCTGGCGGCCCAGCGAGAGGCCACCTCCATCCATGACCTCAACGACAAGCTGGAGAACGAGTTGGCCAACAAGGAGTCCCTGCACCGCCAGGTACCGACGTCAGACCCAAATACCCCCCGGGCACCTGGGGGTGGGAGAGGTGGGCACCCCCGGTGCCAGGCCCCCACCGTGGCTGTCCCACAGTGCGAGGAGAAGGCCCGGCACCTGCAGGAGCTGCTGGAGCTGGCGGAGCAGAAGCTGCAGCAGACGATGCGGAAGGCGGAGACGCTGCCCGAGGTGGAAGCGGAGCTGGCCCAGCGCATTGCTGCCCTCACCAAGGCAAGGGGCAGGGGGCACCCGGGTGCAGAGGCAAAGGGGAGGGCAGGAGCCCGCAGTGGTGGAACCCCTGGCAGTGCAGGGCACCCCGTTCTCAGTCCCAGACGTGGCTTTTCTGTCTTCTGCCATGCCCGTGGCCACAGGGACAAAGCACCACTTGGAAAGCACTCCATGTGTCCTCCACACCTGGGCTTTGCTCCCTTCCCTCAGCTCCTCTCTCCAAGGCAGAGAGGTGTGGAGAGCCTTTGGTTTGTGCTGGAACCACTCTGGGAAGAGGAGGAAGACGAAGGAGCAGGCTGGATGTGGGAGGGTGCGGGTCTGGAAGGAGCGGTGGGTATGGCCATCCCTGCCCTTCCGGGGTGCTGGAATGGTGCTTAGGGCACATCCAGCTTCTGCCACCGTGCTGGCAGGGCTGCTTTGGGCTCACAGCGAGCCCCTGCAGGGAGGCAGGCAGTGGGAGAGAGGGCTGCATCCCGGGAGGGATGGGTGGAGGGATGCAGGAAGGCCCTCCCAGGTTTGGAGAGCATCACCCGAGAGGGCTGCTCTGCTTTTCCCAGGCAGAAGAGAGGCACGGGAGCATCGAGGAGCACCTCCGGCAGCTGGAGACCCAGCTGGAGGAGAAGAACCAGGAGCTGGCCAGGGTAAGTGGTGACCCTGCAGTCCTCACCCAGCCCTGGCTCCCCTTCCCTTGGTGCCCAGATACCTGGGCACACCTGGCTCCTGTTTCTGGAGCAGGATGGGGAGAGCAGTCCGGGTGATCCTTCAGCATCCAGGATCCCTTAAACTGGAGCCACCCAGGAGCTCGTGGCACTCCCTTCTGGGACTGCACCCTCTCCCAGGCATCCAAGTCTTGCTGTTAACATTGCACAGCAGCTCCTCTCTCAGCATCTCCCCTGGGTCCAGCTGGGACTCCAAAGGCAGGGTGGAATGGGTGGCTCCAGCAGCTCTTCCCCCGAGCCTGGATGAGCAGGATCCAAAGGGCAGGGCTCCTCTCTCAGCATCTCCGTGGGCTGTGCAGGCCCCGCTCTGCTCCTTGGGCTGTGCCTGCAGGAGCCTGTGATGCCCATTTCCTGGGCATTACAGCTGTGCCCCTGGGGGACCCCCTGCTTGTTTTGCAAATCCAGAGGTTTGGGGTCTGGAATGTGGCTGTCCCGGTGTGGCTGTTCTGGAAGAGGCACAGGAGGCTCTTCCTTGAGGGTCAGGCAGGCAGGGTCTCCCCGAATCCTGTCCTCTCTCCTGCCCACCCCTGGCTGGGAGGTGGCAGAAACCAGCTGAGCCACAGCACAGGGGTGGATGTGCCCCCAAAAGCTGGGCCTGGTGGGGCGGTGCAGACCCCCCAGCAGGCACAGGATGGCCCTGAGGGGCAGGAGGATCAGCCCCTCTGGGTGTGACATGGTTGGTCACTGGTTGCTGTGCCAGGCCCGGCAGAGGGAGAAGATGAACGAGGAGCACAACAAGCGGCTCTCGGACACCGTGGACCGGCTGCTGAGCGAGTCCAACGAGAGGCTGCAGCTGCACCTCAAGGAGAGGATGGCAGCCCTGGAGGAGAAGGTAGAGCCTGGGGGGGCAGAGGGTCCTCCCGAGGGGCTGCTGGGGGGCTCAGGGGTCCGCAGCTCCCTCGGCGTGGAGCCTCATCCAGCCACGGCGCAGAGTTGGAAGTGGCTGTGCAAGGATGGAGAAAGGCCCACGTGCAGGACTCCAGCCGGGTGGGAGCTGCTCCACACCTCACCCTCATGCAGGGAGACCCCCTCCCCACCACCTTCGCCCTCCCTTCCCCGTGTCTCTGCTGGCACAGCCTCAGTGCCACCCGTGCCCTGGTGCCGGGGCAAATCCCGGCTGCATTTTGCAAATGCGGCATTCCTGCTGTCCCACTGCCCACCCCCTCCACGTGCTGCCTTCAAACCTTCCTTCCCCCAAGCCCACACTGATCTGCCCCTTCAAGCCAGGGCAGTGCCCATGAGCAGCCTCCCAGCTCCCCCTCCACTCCTGGGGAGCTGGGTTTTCCTTGGAAGAGCCAGCTGGAGCTGCTGCTGCCCCGGTGTGGACTCAGCTCGCTGGAGAGCAGCTGGCTCAGAGTGAGGATTCACCTCACGGTGCCAGTGGGAGGTCAGGCCCTGGTAATTCCCTTCCCTTTGGGCTCCTGCAAGGTCCAGACTTCCCTCAGCCAGCTGATCCATGCCCCAGCTGATGCCCCCTGGCCTGGCTCTGTGTCCCTGCTGCTCTGCTTCCCCTGTCCCCAGCCAGATGTGGCTCTTCCAGTGTGTCCAGTTGTTCAGCTCTGGATAAAGAGCAGGACCCAAGCCATGGGGATGAGTCCAAACCCCACCCCAGCAAGTAACAGGGACCAGAGTGGTGGCACCTTGGGCATCGCCAGCTCCCCAGCCTGGTGCCAGCACTGGCCCACCCAGAGAGCTTCTCCAGGTCTTTCATGGGCAAAAATGATCTACTTTGGCTGCCAGCGCCCCCCAGAAGGAGCACAAGGGCAGGCAGTTCAAACTCACCAGGGCAGGTTTAGATTAGATACTAGGACCAAAATTTCCCACAGGAAGGGTTCTGACATTGGCACAGCTGCCCAGGGTAGTGGTGGAGGCACCATCCCTGGAAGTGTCCAAAAAATGCATGGCTGTGGCACCTGGGGACATGGTTGTGGGGGAAGTGCTGGGGGAACAGATGCTCTTGATGACATTTTCCAACCTTACCAATTCCATGCTCTGTGGTTGGATAAACAACCCTGCCTTCCCCCCTGCCCATTCCCCGCACTTCCTCCCTCCATCCAGCTGCTGGATGAGCTGGTCCCCTCTCAGCCACATTCCCTGATCTCCAAGCCCTGCCCACCAAACCCCTCACTGCTCTTTGCCCTCCCTGGCCGTGCCCAGGGCTGGCGTGGGGCAGCAGATGAGCTGTGCCCACCCTGCCTGAGGGGCAGGGGGTTTGCAGAGGAGATGCCCATCCACAGGCAGGCAGAGGAGAAAAGCTCAGGAAGCCTTTGCCATCCCTGTGCCAGGTGTCCAGCACACAGGGATTCCACTCTGGCCGTTCCCGGGAAGCCTCAGGGCCGTTTCCTAAACGGTCTCTCTTTTTCTCTCCTGTTTTTGTTCCCTTTTTATTTCATTTGTGTTTTTTTTCAAAGAACACATTGTTACAAGAGCTGGAAAACACCCAAAAGCAGATAGAGGAACACCAGCACGACAAGGTAAATGTGGCTGCAGGGAGGCTGCCCCGGTGACTGTGCTTCTCACCCCGAACCCCAGGGTAGGGTTGGTGGTTCCTCCCAAAATTCCAGAGGAGCTGGCATCCTGGAATTGGCATCCTGGCATGGCTGGCAGCAGGAGGCCACAAACTAACCCACACAGTGGCTGCATGGAAGCTGCCGCCCACCTCCCTGGAGATGCCTGGGTTGGTTCCCCAACAGGCACGTTTGGTCCTGTCTCTGTATTTGTGTTCCCGACCCCCCAAGGCCAGGGTGGCTTTTCCCACAAACAGAGGAGGGATCAGGCAGCCACATCCCCTTCCCCCCAAGGCTTGCCCAAACCCGGGGGAGATCTGCTCCCTGCCCAGCCTGCAGAGGCCCTGCAGCTCTTCCCAGCCCCTGCTCTCAGAGAAAGCATCTCCGTGGGGTCTGCATGAATCCCTGGTGGCCTGTGCTGGGAAGCTGGAGGGTTGCAGCTTCGGGAAGCAATGGGAGCTTTTGGGATGTGCCCCATGTGACCTGCATGGCTGGGAAGGATCTGATGTCCCAGATGTTCCAAGGATGATGCTGCTGGGATGTCACCCACCTGACTGGATCCTGCTGTGCAGGAGAATCCCCTCTCCCCTCCCTCCTTCCCCACAGCCTCCCCTCTCCCATCCCCCAGTTCAGGTGCAGCTTCCCCCTGGGAATGGGGCTGGCAGGAGCAGGGACAGGGCCAGCGCCAAATCTGGCTGGTGGGTCCCTCACCGTGGTGCTTTGCCAAGGGAACGTGCAAAGCAAGAGCATCCAACTGGGACCAGTTTTCCTTCATGTCCCAAACCAGCATGGCTTGAGCACACACGTGTCTGTCTGTCCGTCCTGTGCTCCCTCCCCAGCACCCTCACTCTCTGTGCCTGCATGAGCTGGTTCTTTCCTGGTGTATCCAAGATGCTTTAAAGCCGGGCTGGGAATTTCTGAAGGGAATATAAACCTGGCAATAGCCGAGGATGTGGATTGCCCCAAACCTGGGAGCTGCTCAGAGCAAACCCAACCCCCGCCTGTCTCGTCTCACCCCGAACAGCGACGCTTGTCCGACGAGATCGACAAGCTGAGGCTGGAGGTCGACCAGCTCAAGACCAGAAGTGGGACATTCGTGGAGAGTGTTCACTCCAGGTAAGAGCCAGGGCCCAGCTCCTGCCTCCTGCACCCACAGCTCGGGGGGCGTTTTGCTGCAGGGCCCCCAAAGTGCAGTTGGCATTTCTGGTGGCAGGGTGTGCTGTCCCTCCATGGGTCTGTGCTGAGACGGGACACAGACTGTTTAGAACGGCACAAAATGTTCCCTTCCAAGGGTGAAAAACCGCTGGGCATTGTTTATTTTTCTGCACAAAAGTGCTCAGGGGTTAATTTTCTAAGATGTTTCCCCCTGTGGCGTGCAGGGGATGGGCTGGTGGAGAAGGAGGAATCATTTTTGAGGTGCTGCAGGTAAAAGAGAATGAACCCCCCGATTTTTCCCCTCCTTTGTACAATGGTCCTCCCACAGCCTTTCATGTAAAGCCAGCTGGGACATGGGGACATCCCAGCCCAGAGCTCCAGGAGCAGGGCTGAGTCCGTGGGCTCTCAGCATCCGGGGCTGACTGGCATAACCTGGCACTGCTGCAGGAAAACAGGGAGGTAGAAAAGGAGGGGACAGCAAGACGTGCACCCCTCTGTGCTGCTGCTGCCACCTGGGAGGTCACATCCTCTCCTGAGCACTTTCAACGTGGGTTCAGGACAGCGAGGGATCAATGGAGCAACAACCAGATGGGAAAGTCCCACTCTCAGGAATGCTGCAAAAATTGAGGAGGAGCCACCGTCACCAGGCTCAGATCTGCCAGCAGAGAGTGGAAGGGTTGGAGGCCCCATGTCTGTCATGGAGAGAAGAAAAGGGCAGAGTGAGGAAGAGCCTGGGTGGCTGAGCACGGGAGGAAGGTCTGGAGCGTGTGTGGGACCTCCTTGCATGGGTGTGTAAGAGCAGGATGGACAATTCAACGGGCTTTTAATATTTCTTGGAGGAAAAATCAGCAGAAATCTGAATAATCCCCCAACTGAAATGTCAGCTTTTGCCTAAGGTGCCTTTCTCTCGTCTTAGCTGGGGAGCAGCTTAAACCCCCCTGGAATCTGGGCTGTGCCTTCCTCTGCAAAGCCCAGCCTGGCACCAGTCAAGCTGCTCACGGTGGTGGTGGTTTTGTCTGGGCACGGGAGGGGAGCCCAGACCTGCATCTGCACTGCAAACCAGGCCCACCACGGGGGACAAACCCTGCTCCTCTCCTCCAAAATTCCGAAATGAAACCAACCTCGTGTCTCCTGTGCCAGTGTGTAACTACCCCGTGCCCCCGGGTGGGTATCCCGGGCAAGGAGGAGCCACCAGGCAACGTGGAGACACGGAAGGAGCACTGCGAGTGGCACAAAGTGTCCTCATGCCCAGCAGCAGCTGCTGCCTTGCCCTGCCTGGCACAGGACCTGCTCCTCAGCAGAGCCCCAGCGCCGAGGAGGAGGAGGAGGAGGAGGGGGGTGAAGAGGTACCAGTTGATTTCTGCTGGGACATCCCCAAAAAATGCTCCTGTCCTCACACCTGGAGGATGCTTCGAGCTGGATTTTATTCATAGAATTACGGAATCATTAAGGTTGGAAAAGACCTCCAAGATCAAGTCCAGCTTTTGTCCAAATACCATTCCCACGAAATCGTGTCACAAAGTGCCACGTCCACTCATTTTTTGAACCCTTCCAGGGATGGTGACTCCACCACTGCCTGTGCCAGTGCTTAACCACTCTTTCAATGAAGAAATTGTTCCTAATTTCTCCCCTGTTTCCCCCCTAATTTCCCCTTGTCCTGTCACTGGTTCCCTTGGAGAAGAGCCCGACCCCCATGAGGGGATTTTTTCTTGAAAATGTTGGAACAAACGTGAGAAGGGGAAGAGCTCCCTGAGTGGCCCCTGTTGTGGGAACGGAGAAGACAAGCACAAGTCGTGCTGTACGTGCTGGGGGGTTCAAGCTGTTCTGGAGAGGGAAGGGCGACTGTTCTGGAGGGGGTTTGGGGGGCAAACTGGCTGGATGAAGCAGTGGGGACACAGAGAAGGGGGAGGGAGCTGCAGGGAAGGGCCCAGGGCTGAAATTTCTGCAGCCTGTGGGAAAGTTGAAGTCTCCTGAGGTGGCATCTCCTGGGTGTGTGCGGCGTCCTCAGAGGGGCAGAGGAGGAGCAGCTCCAACCTCTGCTCTGCGTGGGCAGGGGCAGCACCCAGGGAACAGCTGGGGTTGTGTCAGGGCAGGCTGAGGTTGGATATTGGAAAAGGTCCTTCCCCCAGAGGGTCGTGGGCACTGCCCAGGCTCTCCAGGGCAGTGGGCATGGCCCCAAGGCTGCCAGAGCTCCAGGAGGGTTTGGATGATGCTCTGAGGGACAGGGTGGGTTTGTTGGGATGTCTGTGCAGGGCCAGGAGCTGGATCGATGATCCTTGTGGATCCCTTTGTATCATGATTCCATGAATCCATGAGCACACCTCCAGGGCCAGTGTGGGTATAATGGGGCGCTTCTTCCAGAGCCTGGTTTTGCCTCCTTTCAAGCCCCACTGGGATGGGCACCCTGGAGTGACCTCCTCCTACTCTGTCCTGAGCAGCCTGGGCTGCGAGGGGGCAGCCTGGGCATCTCCGCACAGAGCAGTGTCCACCACAGGGCTCTTCGTCCCCAGGTCCCACATGGGCAGTGCCACAGACCTGCGCTTCCCGCTGGGCGCCGTGGTCCACGCGCCCGCCGAGCCCTTCGGAGCAGCCCCGGGCCTGGCCCGGGCACAGAAGGGTCGATTCGCTGCCCGCAGAGAGGAGCAAGCCAAGGTAACCCAGCGTGGGCACAGAGGTGGGGCTGGCTCTGCTCCTGCCCGGCGTTCTGGTCCTGCGTGCCCCGATTTGGGGACGTGGGATGGTTTCCTTCACCTGGTGCATGAGTGGGGTGACACAGAACCACAGAACCAGTTGGGTTGGAAAGGACCTCTGAGGTCATCGAGTCCAAGGTGTGACCCAACACCGCCGTGTCACCCAGACCATGGCACTGAGTGCCACATCCAGGCTCTTCTTTAACCCCCAGGGACGGTGACTCCACCACCCCCTGGGCAGCCCATTCCAATGCCCAACTCCACCACCCCCTGGGCAGCCCATTCCAATGCCCAACTCCACCACCCCCCTGGGCAGCCCATTCCAATGCCCAACTCCACCACCCCCTGGGCAGCCCATTCCAAAGCCCAACCACTCTGGCTGTAAAGAATTTCTTCCTACTGTCCAACCTAAACCTCCCTGGAGCACCTCCGGACTGTGCCCCCCTTGTCCTTCTGCTGGTGGTCTGGGAGAAGAGACCAACCCCACCTGGCTCTCCTCTCCTGGCAGGGAGCTGTAGAGGGTTAGAAGGTCCCCCTGAGCCTTCTTCTCTCTTCTTTTTCCCTGAGCCCCCTCAGCTGTTCCTGGTGCCCCTTCCCAGCCTTGCTGCCCTTTCCTGGACCTGCTCCAGAACCTCAATATCCCTCCTAAACTGAGGGGCCAGCGCTGGACTCGGCACTCAAGGTGTGGCCTCAGCAGTGCCCAGTGCAGGGGCAGAATCCCTTCCCTGCCCCTGCTGCCCACACTGTTCCTCAGCCCGGCCAGGAGGCCACTGGCCTTCTTGGCCACCTGGCCACAGGGTAGGAAGGCTTTCCCCTTGAGGTCACGCCGAGGCGCAGCTCCTGCACGGAGCTCTCCGGTTTGGCTTTTTGGGGGTGCCGTGTGGGACCAGTAGCCCTTGTGCCCCCCAGGACTGGGAGCAGGCCCAGGCGGGCGGTGTCCTGGCCACGGGGCCACACGCCTTCGACAGCGACCCCGACATCTCCGACGTGGACGAGGACGACCGCGAGACGCTCTTCAGCTCCATGGACGTGCTCTCCCCCGGGGGGCACTCGGATGCCCAGACGTTGGCCATGATGCTCCAGGAGCAGCTGGATGCCATCAACGAGGAGATCAGGTAGTCACCGTGGCCAAATGGCTCCAGAGGGGCAACCAGCTGCCAGGTGGGGGGGGGAGTCTCTGGTGCCCTAAAATCGCTGCAGCTTCAGCCAGGGAATGGCTCCAGGATATCCAGTCACGGGGCTTGGTCCTTCTTGCCCCTGTCCCTCAGCTGCGCCAGTGCTGGGTCACGGCATCATTATTTTAAAAGATCATTATTCTGAAAAAAGTTATCCACAAGTATGAAATCACGATTTATGTCAGCCCTGGTTTGTGTCAACGCTGGTGGATCTCACTGCCATTCCTGGAGATCAGGGGCTCGAGGGTGCGAGAAGACTCTCCGGTGGGGAGCCGGGAGCCCTGAGCCCTCCCGCTCCCCCAGGATGATCCAGGAGGAGAAGGAATCCACCGAGCTGCGCGCGGAGGAGCTGGAGACGCGCGTCACCAGCGGCAGCATGGAGGGCCTCAACCTCACCCAGCTCTGCAAGAGGGCCTCCATCCCCACCTCGCTGACCGCCCTGTCCCTGGCCAGCTCGTCCCCCCCGCTCAGCGGCCGCTCCACGCCCAAGCTCAGCTCCCGCAGCGCCGCGCAGGACCTGGACCGCATGGGCATCATGACGCTGGTGAGGGGGGCCGGGGGGGCTCCCGGGGGGCTGGGCAGGGCGGCGTGCGGCCGTGTGGGGTGGCAGCGGTGCCCTGGCATCCTCGTGGGTGGGGGTGTTGGCACGGCGGTGCCCGTGTTTGCCGTGTCCAGCCCGGCACGCCTGGCCCCGGGACCGCTCTCCATTAACTGCCCCCCTTTCTGTGTCTCTCTCGCTTTCCCCCTTGCAATCAGCCCAGCGACTTGAGGAAGCACCGGAGGAAACTGCTAGTGAGTGGCTCCCATCCCGTTGGTTTTTGTCCAAGCCCTTTTTCCAGCCTGCTCCTGGCTTCGCCCACACCGGGTCAGGGTGCAGCAGGCGCGGGATGGAGCTGGGGACCCCAGGGATTCAGCAGGAGGATCATGGGGATCCCGAAAGGTGCTTGGACGTGTTCCCGCCGGCAGCCCGGGGGGGCTGGCAGGACGTGGGGAGGTTCAGAAAGCCACGGGGTCCTCAAACGTTGCGTCCCCTCTGGCGACAGGGTGTCTTTGGGACGTTGCCATCCGTGCTCCTCACAGCCCTCTGCTGAGGGCCGGCAGCTTCTGTCCCCGCACCCTGCCCCGGGCCACGGGGCTACATCCCCTCACCTCCCCGTTCCCAGGATCTCGGCCACATCC
This sequence comes from Sclerurus mexicanus, assembly GCA_013396755.1. Classification (NCBI taxonomy): domain Eukaryota; kingdom Metazoa; phylum Chordata; class Aves; order Passeriformes; family Furnariidae; genus Sclerurus; species Sclerurus mexicanus. The sequence goes on along the minus strand of VWZF01005690.1, from coordinate 46,689 downwards.
TCCCCATCCGCTTGGGCGGCTGGAACCATTGCCAGAGCTCTGATTCGGGCCAATCCTGGAGCGTGGCAAAGCCTCAGGGCTCTGGTGGCTCTTTTGGCCATGCCTCCATGGAGCAAGAGAGAGGCAGGCAGCAGGGCAAGGATGGAGCTGGGCTCTGGCCGCCCACCCTCACGGCTTCCCCGCTTGTTCAGTCGCCCGCAGCTCGGGACGAGAGCCGGGAGGATAAAGCCACCATCAAATGTGAGACGTCCCCGCCGTCCTCACCCAGGGCGTTGAGGCTGGAGAAGCTGGGCCACCCCGCCCTGAGCCAGGAGGATGGCAAGAGGTACGTGGAGTGCCCGTTGGATCTCCCCCTTGGTTTGGGGGTGGGCACGGGGCACGTGTGGGACTGTGGGTCTGCTCAGGAATCACCTACAGTCTTTGCTGTTCCTCTCCCCTCTCCGTCTCAGCTCGCTGGAGGATCAGGCCAGCAACCCCAGCAGCAGCCAGGACTCCTTGCACAAGGGCTCCAAGAGGAAGGGCATCAAATCCTCCATCGGGCGCTTGTTTGGCAAAAAGGAGAAGGGTCGCTTGATCCAGCTGAGCAGAGAAGGGGCCACGGGGCAGGGTCTGTGAGCAACCCCACCCCTGCACGCTGGGTGGGAGTCGTGGGGCCAGGCTCTGCACCCTCCTGGCCTTGGGGTGCTCCTGGGTGACAGGTGGAGGGGCAGGGACACCCCTGGTGGTTTGGGAATGTCAAGGCCATGGCAGCTCCAGGAGAGTCGGAGCCTGGTGCTTCCTGCCCCACGGCCTGAGCTTGGTGTCCCCCTCGATGCCCTGCCAGAGCTGGGTGTGGGTGGTGACCCTTCGTCACGGGATATTATCTTTAATGTCCCCAAATCTGCTTCCTTCCCTGGTGGAGTTTGCAGAGCCCTTTGGTAGGAGCTGTTTCTCCACTCCCAAATCCTTTACTGCTTCCTTTGATACAGGAGGGATGGCAGGTGGAATTCTCGTGGGCTTCCCAGGGAGGCAGGAGGGTTGGAAAGGGGGGCTGTCACCCGTATGCTGTGATTGTACATGCCCAACGCCCTGGCATGGGGACAGTGGCAGTGGGGGATGTCACAGGGCCCCTGGGATGTCGCTGTGACCCGAGGGGGCCTTCCTTGCCCCACAGTGGTGCTGACTGATGAGGGTGGCCTCCAGGACACGCTGGGACTTGGCAAGCTGGGTGCCCAGGCCGAGAAGGACCGACGCCTGCGGAAGAAGTGAGTGAATTCCTGCCCTACCCCAGCAAGGAAACAGACTGGGAAGGCACAGCGTGGGACTGGGAATTGCTGGGAGATCTCCTCCTCTTTGCCTTCCCTTGAGCCCTGTTACCTCCTGCGTTGCTTTGCCTCCCACTGGGTCTTACTGCCCACGGTCTGTTCCTGTCCCCAGAACCCCCCAGAAAATCATTCTCCTGCTTCTGTTCCCTCCAGGCACGAACTCCTGGAAGAGGCTCGGAGGAAAGGATTGCCCTTTGCTCACTGGGATGGCCCCACCGTGGTGTCCTGGCTGGAGGTGAGGCAGAGCCTGTGCATTGCCCCCATGCTGTCACTGCTGGTCCCCCAGCATCCCCAGTGCCACCAGTCTTGGTCCCTGGTTCCGACTGGTGCTGGAAATCCCTGAGGAGCAGAGGAGATCCCCAAATCTCTCCTGGAGTCTGTAGAGTTGTGGTTTGGGCAGAACTTTGGGTTAGAGCACAAGTCTGATGAGGAGCAGCTGAGGGAGCTGGGGGGGCTCAGCCTGGAGAACAGGAGGTTCAGGGGGGACCTTCTGGCTCTGCAACTCCCTGCCAGGAGGGTGGGATAGGTGGGAGTTGGGTTCTGCTCCCAGGGAACAGCGACAGGAGGAGAGGGAACAGCCTCAGGCTGTGCCAGGGGAAGGTCAGGTTGGATATCAGGAATTTTTTTTCATGGAAAGGCTGGTCAGGCCCTGGCACAGCTGCCCAGGGCAGTGGTGAGGTTCCCGTCCCTGGAAGTGTTGAGAAAACAAGTGGATGTGACACTTGAGGACATGAGTTGGTGCTGGGGGAATGGTTGGACTTGATGGTCTAAGAGGGCTTTTCCAAGCTTGCTGATTCCATGACTCTCTGGAGGGCTGTGCTGTGTGTGCCACACACAGGGATGCTGGGCTGCCCACGGGCCACCTGCGAGAGGTGCCACCCAGAAAGACCCCCCTGTGGTGCTCAGCTTGGGTGCTGAGCTTCAACCAGGGTGGTCTTGACCCTGCCAGGGGCAGTGGGGTGGCTCAGCCGGGCAGTGGGGTGGCTCAGCCGGGCATTGGGGTGGCTCAGCTGGGCATTGATGCGGGTCAGTTGGGCACTCAGGGTGGCTCAATGGGGCAGTGGGGTGGCTCAGGTGGGCATTGGAGTGGCTCAGCCGAGCAGTGGGTTGGGTCAGCTGGGCACTCAGTGTCACTCAGCTGGGCAGTGGCATGGCTCAGTGCAGCAATGGGGTAGGTCAGCCAGGCAGTGGGGTGGCTCAGCTGGGCACTGGGGTGGCTCAGCTGGGCACTCAGAGTGGCTCAGCTGGGCACTCAGGGTGGCTCAGCCAGGCAGTGGGGTGGGTCAGCTGGGCACTGGGGTGGCTCAGCCGGGCAGTCACTGGCTTTGCCCCATCCTGGCAGCTCTGGGTGGGGATGCCAGCCTGGTACGTCGCCGCCTGCCGTGCCAACGTGAAGAGCGGGGCCATCATGTCGGCGCTGTCGGACACCGAGATCCAGCGGGAGATCGGCATCAGCAACGCCCTGCACCGCCTCAAGCTCCGCCTGGCCATCCAGGAGATGGTCTCGCTCACCAGCCCCTCAGCACCACCCACCTCCCGCACGGTGAGTGCCCCCTGCCCCTCACACACCCCCCACAGCACCCTTGCTTCCCTCCTTTCCCTTGGAATCACCGTCAGGAATCCCAGTGTTACAGCGTGGCTGTGGAGGGGTGATGGTCCCTCATGGTGGTGTTCCCTCGTATTGATGTTCCCTCATGGTGGTGTTCCCTCATGGTAAGATGATGTTCCTTATCATGATAAGACACAGGCAGGTACCCCCAGNGATGGTCTAAGAGGGCTTTTCCAAGCTTGCTGATTCCATGACTCTCTGGAGGGCTGTGCTGTGTGTGCCACACACAGGGATGCTGGGCTGCCCACGGGCCACCTGCGAGAGGTGCCACCCAGAAAGACCCCCCTGTGGTGCTCAGCTTGGGTGCTGAGCTTCAACCAGGGTGGTCTTGACCCTGCCAGGGGCAGTGGGGTGGCTCAGCCGGGCAGTGGGGTGGCTCAGCCGGGCATTGGGGTGGCTCAGCTGGGCATTGATGCGGGTCAGTTGGGCACTCAGGGTGGCTCAATGGGGCAGTGGGGTGGCTCAGGTGGGCATTGGAGTGGCTCAGCCGAGCAGTGGGTTGGGTCAGCTGGGCACTCAGTGTCACTCAGCTGGGCAGTGGCATGGCTCAGTGCAGCAATGGGGTAGGTCAGCCAGGCAGTGGGGTGGCTCAGCTGGGCACTGGGGTGGCTCAGCTGGGCACTCAGAGTGGCTCAGCTGGGCACTCAGGGTGGCTCAGCCAGGCAGTGGGGTGGGTCAGCTGGGCACTGGGGTGGCTCAGCCGGGCAGTCACTGGCTTTGCCCCATCCTGGCAGCTCTGGGTGGGGATGCCAGCCTGGTACGTCGCCGCCTGCCGTGCCAACGTGAAGAGCGGGGCCATCATGTCGGCGCTGTCGGACACCGAGATCCAGCGGGAGATCGGCATCAGCAACGCCCTGCACCGCCTCAAGCTCCGCCTGGCCATCCAGGAGATGGTCTCGCTCACCAGCCCCTCAGCACCACCCACCTCCCGCACGGTGAGTGCCCCCTGCCCCTCACACACCCCCCACAGCACCCTTGCTTCCCTCCTTTCCCTTGGAATCACCGTCAGGAATCCCAGTGTTACAGCGTGGCTGTGGAGGGGTGATGGTCCCTCATGGTGGTGTTCCCTCGTATTGATGTTCCCTCATGGTGGTGTTCCCTCATGGTAAGATGATGTTCCTTATCATGATAAGACACAGGCAGGTACCCCCAGAAATGCCAAGGCAGAGGAAAGAATCCGAAAGGTGAATTCTGAATTTGGGAATGCTAAAAACTTACCAAGAGAAGGACACACCTCCTGGTCTCTTCCTGTTATCCTCCTTGTCCTCCCTCCCAGGCTCTCCCTGTAACACTGGGAGGGTTTGTTTCTCCTCAGACCACAGGGAGAGACTGCAGCTTTTCTCTGCAATGCAAGAGGGAAAGAAACCTCCAACTACCTTTGAGAAAGGGGTCTCTTCTTAGGCAGAAAGTCTCCTTCAGTGAAACATCTCATCAAGCTCTAATCTCAAAGTGAAATCTTCCCTGAAAAGGGTGTCTGCCCCAACAACCAGTCAGAGCAGGCACAAGGATCATCTCTGGCCATCAGGTGTGAAGCTCTTTCCTGTCTCAGTTCTTGTCCTCCCTTGGGTTGTCAGCAAGAAGCTGACCCTGCCCTTCAAGGAGCAGAGCTGAGGGCCTGGCTGTGCTGGAGAGGATAAAATCCCATCCAGACCTTACTGATCTACAGGGCCGGCTCGGTCACACACAGATGTCTCCTCATCATTTCAACACAAGCCTTTTCCTGGCACCGTGTGAGATTCCTGGGGCAACCCAGAGCAGCTGCACATGCCAGCCTGGCCCCGGGTAGGATGGAGGGATTGTGACTTGAGCTGGTCCCAAACCCCTCGAGGGGTTACCGGTGCCCCAGTAATGCCAAGGCACATCTGTAGAACGGCAGCTGGCAGGAGGAACAGCCCCAGGCTGGGAGGGACGGGCCCACAGGCTCCTGGAGCATCCCACCAAACTGCAGAGGGACATGAAGGGCCTTGCTCGGCTCTTTGTGGCTGCAAGGACAGCCCAGGGTCCCCACAGGATGTCACCGGGATGAGCTGCAAGGAGATGGGGTGTCCCCAGCACAGCTCCAAGCTCAGAGGGGTCTGATCCTCCATCAGCCTGAGCTGAGCTTGTTTCCAGCCCAGGTGTTGGTGCTGGTCAGCACTGACTGGACACGAGCCCAGGTGTGACCAGGTGGCCAAGGAGGACAGTGACACCTGGCCTGTACCAGCCATGGTGTGACCAGCAGGACCAGCGCCCNACAGGGACAGGAGGAGTGGGAACGGCCTCAGGCTGGGCCGGGGCAGGGGCAAGTTGGATATTTGGGAAAATGTCTTCATGGAAAGGGTGGTCAGGCCTTTGCACATCTGCCCAGGGCAGTGGTGGAGTCCCCACCCCTGGAAGTGTTCAAGAAACAAGTGGATGTGGCCCCTGAGGACACGGTTCAGTGGTGACCGTGGTGGTGGTGCTGGGTTGGTGGTTGGACTTGGTGATATTGAAGGTCTTTTCCAACTTGAATGACTCCACAGCTCTGTGGTGGTTTGCTCTGACCGCTCTGCTCTTGTCCCTGCAGTCCTCTGGAAACGTCTGGGTCACCCACGAGGAGATGGAGAACTTGGCAACCTCCACCAAGACGGTGAGGGCTGAGCAGCCCCGCGGTGTTACCGAGCTCCAGGCGCGTGTTAATGCCCCAAACCCCAGCAGGGAGAGGGATTTCTGCTGCATCTCGTGTGTCAGCTCTTGGCCTGCACCCCGCACCTGTTTAGAAACCATCTTTCAACCTTTAATATCCCAAAAATTCCTAAAACTGACTTAAAGCCATGGGCTGCATTTTCCTTCGTGGGTTTCTAGAGCAGCCTGTCTGTGGGTTGGGACTTAAAGGCCAAACCCAAGAGACATCTCAACACGGACAGGTGAGGTCGAGTCCCCGCATCATTCTGCACCCAGAGGAGGCCTTGCCTCACCCTCCACTGACCTCAGCACACCCAAAGGTTGTCCCCTCTGCCTGAGCCTGCCGCTGGCTCATAGCTTGGGGTGCCCCCTGGGGACATGGCCGTGTCCCCAAAGGCTCTGGCTGCTTTGGAGGAGCAGCCACGCTGCCCTCTCTGCAGTCTAATGATCCCATGTCTCAGAGCAGGGGCAGCATTTGGGATTTGCGGGTGAATTGTGTGTCCAGCGACAGGTTGGGTGGGACTTGGAGCAACCTGGGCTGGTGGAAGGTGTCCCTGCCCATGGCAGGGGGTGGAGTGAGATGAGCTTTAAGGTCCTTCCCACCCAAATCATTCTGTGCTTCTATGAATTAACCATTTCAAGGAACCTTTTTTGCTGCTGTTTGGCCAGCACAGGCCTGTGACTGGCCGGTGGCTTTTGGGAATGGAGAGCTCAGGGAGGTGACACTGTCCCTGGGCAGGTTTTGTGAAGGAAACCAGCCCAGGCTGGCAGGGAAGGACACAGCAACAAAACCAGCAGAGTGGGTTGGGTGGCCCCTCTGGGCTTTGGGACCCAGGAACTGAAGCTGAAGGTTCTCTCTGCATTCCTCTGACCTTGGGAGGACACGAGAACTCTCCTTATTCCCCAGGGAGGATGGAGGAGCCCCAGTGTTGGTGCCATCTCCAACCCAAGGCTCATCCTGTGTCCTCACTGGGTTAGAGATGGAGTGACACCCAAACCCAGGGGGACTGGGGTGTCCCCAGCTCCTGGTGACATAACTGAGCTCCCCGAGCCATGGATCCATGGGAGTGACCCCTGTCCACTCCTGGTCCTGTCGTGTGGTCCTACCCATGGCAGAGGCTGCCACCACGCCAGGCACTGACTTTACCTGTCCTTTCTGTTGACATGCTGCACGTGTCACACCTAGGACACAGAGGAAGGCAGCTGGGCACAGGTGAGGTCCCTGTGTCACCCTTTGCTGGCGCGGCGCATGGGGTGGTCATGGGAGGGACGGCTGGACATTCCTGTGGGATGAATCTGGGGCTTCCATATTCCCTCAGTCCCCGCTGGGGTCTGAACCTGCACCCTGGGGCTGCTCCGGAGCCACCAGAGGTGCACAGTGTCCTCCTGGGACCTTGCGGGGTCCTCTTCTGTTCCAGGCAGTGACTCTTTGCTCTGTAAGATACAGACATTTACTTTTCACCTGGTTTTTACCCCCGAGTCCATAGAGGCCATTGGCACGAACCAAAAAGGTGGGAGGAAAGAGTCCTGCTTGGGGCCGTGTCTTCTGGTTTTATCACTCTCAAATGTTTTACCTTTATGCTGGTGGGTTTTATTTCATTTTTGGACCCAGCCCCAGTTTGAAGTGAATTGGGGGTGTTTTCTGCCCAAAACTGATCTGGTTTTGTTTTTGTTTTTTTTTTTTAAGTAATAAAATAGAGATTCTTAAAATAGAGGTTCTTAAATATCAGTTGGGAATGCACTGAACCCTATTTTTCAGTTGGTTCAGCTTTCCCAGAACCAGCTGCTCATTAAGTCCAGGCATTCCTTGCATTTGGGCAACTACCTTGTCTCCTTGGGGACACCAGCAGGACACAGACCATGGCCAACAGGACCGTTCCCTCGGGGTTAAACTTGGGGTTAAACCCAGGGTTAAACTCCTCTGGCCTGGGGTTGGCCCTCGGGACAGTGGCCTTTGGGATGCAGTGCTGCTCTCCTGGGATTTTCCAGCTCCACCAAGCCCAGGGTTTCTCCCCAGCTTCTCCATTTGCTCCTCCACAGACATTGGCCTATGGGGACATGAACCACGAGTGGATTGGGAACGAGTGGCTGCCCAGCTTGGGCCTCCCCCAGTACCGCAGCTACTTCATGGAGTGTCTGGTGGATGCCCGGATGCTGGACCACCTCACCAAGAAAGACCTCAGGGTGCACTTGAAGATGGTGGACAGTTTCCACCGGTGAGTCCCTCCCCTGGGAGGGCCCTGGGGTGCAGTGTGGGCGTGGGGAGCAGAGGATGGGGTGATTTGGGGGATTGTCCCCCAGCTTGGCCAGCCCTGGGTGGCTCTTCTAGGCTGGACTCGACCACCCTGGGCTGGGGCAGCTCTTATGGGGAATGTTCTCCTTCATCACACTCCTTGCCGCTCAAGTGCAGAGGACCAAGCCGTCTCCTGGCTGTGGAGCAAACCATGGGCAGAAATGAAGGTTCATCCCACCCAGTGCCCTGCTGGCAGGCTGAGATCTGCTGATGCCACCCCAGCCACTGCTCAAACACCAGTCATGGGGTTCCACCATCCCCCCTGGCCATGGAGATGTGTCCAAAGGCCTGCCAGGGCCCCCTGATGAACCCTCGAGCCTGGAGCAGCTCCTGGGCTGGCTCTCCCTTCCTTGTCCCCACCAAGCATGAAGCATCATGATCCATGTGCAGCTGGGACAGGCTGGGACTGATGCAGCAGGGAATTGCCATGGGATGGAAGGACATTCCCCACTTTCCAGCCTTGGGTTGTGTCTGTCCTGACCCATCCCTGAGCTAAAGCACCCTTTGGGCGCACGGGGAAGTGGGACCCCGCACAGGTCCCTCCCCGCCCCTGTAGGGCACTGAGTCCCTGAGGGGAGGTGACATACTCTGTGACACAGCCCCTGAGGGGAGGTGACACGTCCTGTCCCCGCAGCACCAGCCTCCAGTACGGCATCATGTGCCTCAAGAGGCTCAACTACGACCGCAAAGAGCTCGAGAGAAGGCGAGAGGAGACCCAGCACGAGATCAAAGGTCAGCACCTGCACACCCGGCTCCAGCCTGGCAAAGGAGAAGGGAAAGCTCCCAGGAGGTGCCCGGTGATGGTCCCTCTCCTGTCCCTTATTTTTAACACCCACTGATTATTTCTGAACCCACAGGTCTGTCCTCCAGGGGACAACTCCCTTCAGTATGTCCCCAAGGTGCCTTTGTGTCACTGAGCCCAGTGAGGCACGGGGAGGGTGGGAGGGTGTGAGGGCAGCAGAGACCCAACGTGAGCATCGGGTCTTCTCCTGCCCATTTCCATGCTCAGCACACCCCCAGCTCGCTCCCCTCCCTTCCCCGTGGCTGTCCCGAGATTCCCTGCACATCTGGCTGCTGCTTGGATTGCATCTCGTTACTGACAGTGCCCCTAATTACAGCAGCGGCCGCGGGTTCTCGGGATTAATTTGCACTGTTGTTTTCTGCCTGTTATTTCAGCCTTTACTTTTGAAGCGACATGCTCCTGGCACTTTTGCTCCCAGCGGGAAGGGGAGTCCCGGGATGATCCTGGGGCAAAGGGAAAGGACCTCAGCCCACGATCAGCCCCCCTGAGGTGTCTCCTGGCTCTTTTGCAGACGTGTTGGTGTGGACCAACGACCAGGTCATTCACTGGATCCAGTCCATCGGGCTGCGCGAGTACGCCAACAACCTGGCGGAGAGCGGCGTGCACGGGGCCCTGCTGGCCCTCGACGAGAACTTCGACCACAACAGCCTGGCACTCGTGCTGCAAATCCCCACCCAGAACACGCAGGTGGGAGCGGCGGCCTCGGGGCGCGTGGGAGGAGGGCGTGGGGCACGGCTGTGGGCGACCCCCCTGGCCCCACCAACGCAGCTCTGCCCTTCAAAGCAGAGCTCTCCCATGGCACATGGGTGCTTTCTGTCACCCTCGGACTTTCCTGGGGTGGGATTTTGGGCTGGAAGCGCATCCCTCGCTAACGGGCAGTGCTCATTTTTGGTCCGTTTCAGGCTCGTCAGGTGCTGGAGAGGGAGTTCAACAACCTGCTGGCCTTGGGCACGGATCGGAGGCTGGATGACGTGAGTGCCAAGCCTGGCCCTTGTCCCGGGGTGTTGGGGAAGGACTTGGGGGTGCTGGTGGGCGAGAAGCTCAGCATACCCGGGGGGTGTGCTGGCACCCAGAATCGCCCGTGTGCTGGGCTGAGCCCACAGTGGGGGCAGCAGGGAGGGGATTCTGCCCCCTCAGGTGAGACCCCACCTGCAGAGCTGCCTCCAGCCCTGGGGCACCAACATCAAAAGGACGTGGAGCTGCTGGAGTGAGTGCAGAGGAGGCCACGGGGATGCTCCAAGGGCTGAAGTGTCACTTCCATGACTCTTTGGGGGCTCTAGTGGGGCTTGTATGTTGATGTCTCCAACGCATCTTTGCAGGCTGGGGAGAAGAGCCAGGCAAGCTGGAAAGGATAAAGCCAATGTCCTTCTTGGGACGCCAGGGAGGTCTCCTCTGTCCTTGGCCCAACTGGATGACCCTGAGATGGGCTCAGCTGGTTAGAGCGTGGTGCTAAGAACACCAAGGCTGGGTGTTTGACCCCTGTAAGGGCCATTCATGTAAGAGCTGGACACGATGACCCCTCTGGGTCCCTTCCAACTCAGAATATTCCGTGATTTCTGCTCTGCTAGAGCTGGTCACCAAGGCCAGGCACACCCCATGAGGTGGCAGCACTGCTGGTGTCTCACAGGGGTGAGGTCCTGGGCCCACAGACCTGCTCTCCCCTGGCAGGGTGTTAAGTAAATACCCCCCAAAATGCCAAGGCCATGGAAAGAATCCAAGAATACTTATTTGGAAGGTGAGAACACCAAAAATGTACAAAGGAAAAACCTTCCAGCAGTGCTGCTGTGCCTGAGAAAGACATGGCTCCTCTTTCTTCTCCGAGTTCTATTCCCTCTGCTCCCCCCTCTCTTCCCACTGGAGGTGAAGGCCTGTGGCATCTGCCCTCTCCTCACATATTGGAGTGAACTTCTGGAATGCCAGGAGGGAGAGAGAAAGTGTCAGGGAAGCCTTTCTTAATCCAAAATAATTGGCTCCTCGGGAGCAAAATCTTCTGGAAAAGAATCACAGAATCAACCGGGTTGGAAAAGACCTCTGAGGTCATTGAGTCCAAGCTGTGACCCAACACCGCCTTGTCACCCAGTGCCACATCCAGGCTCTCCTTAAACCCCTCTAAGGACAGTGGCCCCACCACCTCCCTGGGCAGCCCATTCCAATGTCTGATCACCCTGGTGCCCAACCTAAACCTCCCTTGGCAGAGCTTAAGGCCGTGCCCTCTTGTCCTGCTGGTCGTCTGGGAGAAGAGCCCAACCCCTCCTGTCAGGGAGTTGCAGAGAGTGACAAGGTGCCCCCCTGAGCCTCCTTTTCTCCAGGCTGAGCCCCCCCAGCCTCGTGCCCCAGACCCTTCACGCCCTCCTCGCCCTCGTCCCTCCCAGGGTGACGACAAGACGTTCCGCCGGACGCCGTCGTGGCGGAAGCGGTTCCGCCCGCGGGATGTGCACAGCATCAACATGCTCAGCGGCTCCGCCGAGACCCTGCCCGCCGGCTTCCGTGTCACCAGCCTCGTGCCACTGCCACCCCCCGCCGCCCCCGCCAAGAAAATGCCCCCGGAAGGTGCGCGGGCCCCTTCTCCGCGGGGCACCGGGCACGTGGGAATGGTGGAGAGGGTGGGGAGTGAGGGGAAGGGGAAGGGAGGGGAGGGAAAGAGGGAGAGAGGAGGGAATGGGAATGGGAATGGGAATNGGGAAGGGAAGGGAAGGGAAGGGAAGGGAAGGGAAGGGAAGGGAAAAGGGAAGGGAAAAGGGAAGGAAAAAGGAAAGGAAAAAGGGAAGGAAAAAGGGAAGGGAGAGGGAGACAGAGAAGGAAAGGGAAAAGAAGAGGGAGGTCGAGAGGGATGGGGACAGGGACAGGGAGCAGAGGAAGAGGCGTGAGGATTCCTGCTCACCCGAGATGCTCCATCCATGTGATCCCTGAGCCTCTGTCTGCTGTCAATGCTGTTTTCAGGAGGGGTGTCTCACTCTGTGTGGTATCGTGCTTTTGAACCCCAGGGCTGGATTGGGCATGGAGTGGGGGTGTGTCACCCCACGTTTAGAACCCAGCTCGGAGCCTCTTGGGGCACCACTGAGACTGCCAGGATGCAGCAGCCCAGTCTGGGCCAGTCTTGTCCCCCTGCCTGTCGGAATCCATCCCCAAAGGGCCTGAGCTGCTCTGTTTGCCCAAGCGCTGCTGGGCAGCTGCTCCCCCAGGGCTGGCACAGCCTGCTGGCACACCCTGGCTGCCTGTGCTGCTGGATGTGTCCTGGGCTCTGCCCAGCCACCACACAGCTCCTTTCTTCAAGATATCTTGGTCCCTTCCAAAGCTGTAGGGAAGCTTCAGCTTCCATCCCCTGGACGAGCCAACCTGGTGTCACTGTCCCCAAGCCACTGCCACACCCCCAGAGGGGCAGAGGTGGCTTCAGCAGGCCCAGGAATGAGTGGGGGAATGACAGTCAGAAAACTCCAAACCCCAGACTCAGCTCTTCTCCTGCCCCCAGCCTGGCTCAGATGTCACGGTTTGGGTCAAACTTCTGTTCAACCTTTTCCACTCCATCCCTGGAGGCTGCGATTCCACTTGGCTGAGGACACTGAGAGCTGGGACAGGATCCTGCCCAGACAGGGGGAGCAGGGTGCTCGCTGCCCAGGAGTAGGGATGGCAAGAGGCCTTTTCCCAAATTCCCTGGAGCCTTGGGAGCATCAGAGCTGGCCAAGCACTCTTCCATTGACCCTCATGGCCACAATGCATGAGTGCTGCTGGATAAACATGTTTTTTTAGGGAAGCCATCAGCTAATTGGAGCAGTCCCTAATTGTTTTGCTCTTTGTCTCCCTCCCAGTTGGTGCCTCTGGGCCACCAAGGCTGGAGACCTCCACGGTCCGGACGTATTCCTGCTGAGGGTCAGCGAGACGGAACCCCCTGGCCCCGGGTGAGAGCCAGGGCACGAGGCCTCGGGGCTGGCTGGGCACCAGGGGAGAGCAGGGCGCCCAGCAGCACCCAGGCAGGGGGGCTGCTCCTTCCCCAGGGCTGGCCTCGCCAGGGAGCACCATGGAGAGCTCGCTGCTGGCTGAGGCTCTCGGGACCCCGAGATGATGCGGGAGAGACGCTCGGCACCCCAAGTGCGGGTGGTTTGTCCGTCCCTGGCCAGGCAGCCCCACTGGGGACCCTGGGACGTCATCCTAGATGAGGGTGAGGGAAGGATAGAGGAGCATTCCCCGGATCCTGCTGTACCTTGGGCTGTGGCTCCCTGTGCCAGCTGCCAGCTCCAAGGGGGTTTGTTGGGTGGGTGCACAGGTGGCATCGAACCCTCACGAGCCCTTTCCCTCTCTGTTCCTCAGCACGTCCCCACCGTCCGGAGGGCCACGAGCTGGCTGCCTTTCAGGACGAGAGCCCAGCCTGTGCCTGTTCCTGGGCCCGACCCTCCTCACTGCTCTGGACCGACAAGGACCTGCCCCTCCTGCTTGAGAACCCACCGCTTGCCCCATGCCCCCCCCCGGGGGCTGCCCACCCGCCTCTCCTCTCGCTGGCTGGGCTGTGGATGAGCTCCAGGTGCCAGCCCAGCCTGGCGCGACCCAGAGATGCCCCAAAGACGGGCTGTGACGTTTGGAATCTTTTCTCCTGCCTGGCTCACGATGCCAACCCTCCGCAGGCCACCACAGGGACTCGCCCGAGCCCTGGGCATCGGGGATTTCTGCTGCTGCCCACGGGACTTGGAGCCACGGGAGATTGAGGCTTGTGGAAATCCTCCTGCCGGGGGGGCCGGGGGCAGTGCCAGGGTTGGTGCTGTGCGCGGTGGAGCGGGGACCAGCCGTCCTGGGGGTGAGGAGGGCGCTGTCTGCCCGGGGCTGGGCGGGCAAGGTGCTCATTTTGGTGCTGTCAGGTGCCCACAGAGTGGTGAAGGGCTGCCCACGTGGGAAGGGCTGGGACTGTCCCGTGTGGCTCGGTGGCGGCCAGGGAGGTGCCACAGGAGAGGGGACCCTCCTTTGGGTGCCTGGGGAGACACAGGGGAGCACCCAGAGCCCCCCAGGGCGTGCCCACCCCTTCCCCTCCGGGTGCAGAGGAGATGCCCTCCCCTCCTGCCCCCAGGGCAGGGATCGATCCAGGAGGCTCTTAACTCTCCCCATTTCTCCCCCGTAGGGTAGGATCTCTTCGTCTCCTCATGCCACGTTTGCCTTGTGTGGCCCCTATTTCTGATGTGATATTTATTGATGGCTGGAATGACCTTATACTTATCATGTGCTGTCTGGAAGTGCAATACCTGAGAGGCTCTACAGTCACGACGTCTTTTCGGTGTATTATTTGCCTAATACAGTATTAAATATTTTTTTAATTTGAAGAGTCAGTGAGCCCTTTATATCAATGCCCCATTTCTTTCGTCATATTATTGGTACTGCATGGACTCCAAACCCTGGATCGGGTCAGGAAAGGATGTATGTGTGTTCCAATAAACAGGATTTTAAAACACTGCTGGCTCGAGCCTTCTTTCTAGAGGCCAAATTAAAAATACAATGAATCTTTAGCCCCCTCAGGAGCTTTGGGGTGCAGGGCTGGGCCCCAGCTGCAAACCAGTGAAATCACTGGTCTCTCAAGGGCTGGTTTAACATCCAGTTCCCACCTGAGGTCGTGGAAAACCCCGACCTGGGAACTGGGGACACCCAGCACAGAAGGGAACAGCGGCAAAGGAAAACTCTCAGCAGTCCAAACAAGAATGCCTTTATTAAAAAAAAAATCCAAATAAGTTAGCAAAAATAATAATTAAAAAACCCCAAACCCTAAATGGCAACGGCACACAGCGCTCGGTAGGACAGGCAGGGCAGGCTCCGGGGCAGCACCCGCCGGGCAGAGCCCTTGGTCGAGGAGCATCTTGGAAAACATCAGCAAAGCGATCCCAGCACACACATTGGCCCCCAAAACCCACCCGGCCCCGGCTGGGGAGCGAAGCAGAGCCCGGTGCCAGGCGGGCACCTCACGCTGCCAACATCCCACCTCTCCCTGGTGGCGCTTCCAGCAGGGCTGGGCGGGAGCGTTTCACGAGCGGTGGGAGGGAGGCGCGTGCTTGCAGCCGTGCAGTCCATGATGCCAGAGGGGGAAATACGATTTCCAGTGGCTGGACCCTTCCGGCACCTTATTCCCAGCTGGAAGAGCTGCCGGGCTTTGCCCCGGCTCAGTTTTGGCCCCGCTCCTCCGGGAACGTCACGGCCACGTCCTCCACGGCGATGCTCTCCACGATGGAGGAGAGCGAGTGGAGGTCGCGATCCTCGGCCACGTCCTCGGCCAGGAGGTGATCTGTGGAGAGCAAGGGGGTGAGGACACTGCTGGGGACAGGGACCCTGTGCTGGGGGACAGCCCCTGGCTCCGTGGGGGCCACGATTTGGGGGTGAACATCGTGGTGGTTCACGATCTTAGAGGTGTTTTCCAGCCTTAGAGATCTGGTGGTTGTATGATTCTATGACCTTGTGATCCCTCATGGGGCCAGAGCGGGACCTGCTCCCAGCTCCCACCCCGGGGAAGGGTGAGAGACCAACAAGGAGTGAAACTTTTGGATGCTCTTTATGTTTTATTCTCCACTGGAAAACGAGATTCAGGTTTCTGCCTTCTGGGGAAAATAACAGGTGGATTTGGCAGGGGGGGAGATAACTGTAAGCATGGAAAAATGATCAGCAGCTGCAAAGGGGGTGTGGGGAGGGGAGGGGAGCCCAGGACAGCGATGCTCAGGGATCCTCAGCAGAGCTCAGGGATCCTCAGCAACACTCAGGGATCCTCAGCAGAGCTCAGGGATCCTCAGCAGAGCTCAGAGATCCTTAAGAATGCTCAGAAATCCTCAGCAGAGCTCAGAGATCCTCAGCAAAGGCACCACAGCCAGCAAAGGCAGCCCTTTTTGGGATGGAGTTGCCTCTGTTCATCCTCATCCCCCTCCCTTTCCCCAGCCCTGGGCACAGATGAGCCTTGCTGGAGACGAAGCCACCAGGACCCCAGTGATCCTGAGATCTGGTGCCCTGGGGAAATCAGGGCTGGGAGAAGCCTGAACTTGCTGAGCATTGAGCCAAGGAGGTGCTGGAGGAATTCTGAGCTCACCTCTCTGCACCAGTGGGGTGGAGACAGCAGGACAAGGCTCCTTCGGTCCTTTGCTTGGGGCATCTCCTGCTTGGGGTGGTTGGCTCGATGACGCTCCGCCCCAGGGCTGCGGTGTCCCCCACTGTTCCCACCCCTCCGGAGCCCAGGGAGGCTGTGGGGTGGCACAGACAGGCGAGGAGGACCTTATTTACCTGCAGGGTTGGTGCCAAACTCCAGCTGGCTGCTCCACTCGGGGCTGCAGGACGAGCTGCCGGATCCGCACTCACTGGTCGCCTGTGAGGAGTTGAGATGCCAACGATGGGTGTCACCTCCTCCAGTCCAGCCAAAGCCCAGCAGCCACCCCAAAACCGCTCCAGGGTGCCCAGTGACCTCAGCAAAACACCCCTGTGGAAGCGGGCACACCCCTCCACACCTGCAAAACAGCTGGAGGAGATCACTTGGGATCCCAGAGATCCATCAGGGATCCATCAGGGACGGGTGATTCCTTAACCATAAAGGCTGGAAAAGGTCCTTTTGGGGTCCTGGACACAGAGAGATGGGGCCACGTGCTCACTGCAGGGAGAGAAGGTGTCTCTTTGCCCAGTGTCTACAAGAAAGGGCTGGAGAGGGACAAATGTCCTTCGGCAGAACAGCTTTTTGCTGAAAATCACCGCATCAGGCACATAAAAAATGATGCCCTCGGGCCATCCCGAGGGGATTCCTGGGGAAGAGCTTTTGGCAGCTTGATTTGTGGATTTGGGGCTTAGTGGTTGCTTCAGAGAGAAGAGCTGACAGCCTGAAAGATGAGAGGGTTGCTCAGCAGAGCTCTGGATGAACTTGTTGTGGAGCGTGTCTTTATCTGGGAGTGGATTCCAGCTCAGGTAAAACCTGCACTGTGATTTACAGGAGCAACCCCAAGGACCCAACTCTTTGCAGCAGCCTAGAAACGGGTCTCCAAGCTCATGGCAGCACAGGACAATTAATTAACACTTGGATTTATTTCCCACTAAAGCAGAAAATTCTTACAGATAATATTTTTTCCCCAAAACACTGGCTTTTGCATTAATATGTGACCCCCTGGCTACAGCTGGGAGAAGGGGGGCTCAGAGCACAAGTGACACACCTTCGGACACATTTGCAGGGACAGCCACCAAATCCACTCAAACCAAAGTGGCTCCCGGGAAGCGGAAATTGGATTCTGGTGTCCCAGTGAATACTGGGAAATCCTAAGGATATATAGGATGGAGCCCAAAAGCTTTTGCAGACCTTTATTCAGCATCAGGGGTTGGGTTATTGGGGACCTGCTGGTTATTCGGTCCTTAAATCCCTTAGTTTGAAAGCAGAGGAGTCTCTGGGAATCCTTTCTCCTGGGCCTCTGAAAAAGTTCTTCTATATCTATATCATCTGTATCTCTATCTTTATCTGGCTATTTATATCTGTATCTTTATCTGGTTATTTATATCTTTATATCTAGATATCTATATCTTTACCTATGTCATTTATATACATACCTACCCAATCTATATCTGTATCTATATCATCTATATGTAAATTATAGATCTATCAATTATAAATCTATTATACACCCATATGTAATCTAGATCAATGTTTATATAATCTCTCTCTCTATTTATATCATCTATCTTTATATATATAATCTATATCTAACTATAGCTATATCCACATCCACACCTACTTCATCTTTATATCTATCTCTACAACCTCTCTATCATCAATACCTATACCAATACATACACCTACACCTCTCTATGTAATCTATACCTTTCATCTCTGCCTGTATCACCTCTATCTCCACCTGGAGCTATAGCTCTCTGTGCATTCCCAAATCCAGAGGGGATGCACGCCCAGCCCTCCCCCAGGAATCAGGGGCAGAGGGAAATATCCCTCAGACTGTTCATTTTATCTTATATTTGATACTTCCATTTTTATTGTTTAGTTTTTTTATTTCTGTTCCATTTTGTTAATTTAATTTCCTTATTTTATCCCATGTTATTTTGTTTTAATTTCAGTTATTTTAGTTTAATTTCATGTTGCTGTGTTATCCCTCCTAGCCCAGACACACGTGTCACTCACAGTGTCCAGCACCATTCCACATTCCCTCGGCATCCATTCCCAGCCCCTTTTCCTCAGGGATGGGAGCACACAGTAGGGTTGGATCACTGCTTCCCTGTCCCTCCATGCGGGACACACTCACCAGCCTTGTCCCCAGGGCTGGGGGTCCCACTGCCCCCCCAGCAGGACCCCAGAGCTTCTGTAGTGCCTCTCTTTTGGGTCACTGCCACAGGGCACCATCCTCAGAGAGTCACCCCCACAGGGCAATGTCCCCACGGAGAATCACTGCCCTACAGCATCACCCCACAGAGCGTCACCCCAAAATGGCATCGCCCCCATAGGACACAGTCCCCAGAGAGCATCAACCCCACAGAGCAAAGTGTCCACAGAGCATCAGTCCCCCCCAGCATCACCCCTACAGGGCATTGTCCCCACAGGGCATCACTCCCATGTGGCATCACCCTCAGGGAATGGCATCCTGAAATGGCATCACACACATCAGGTATCATCCCCACAGTGCGTCCCCTAAACGGCACCACCCCACAGAGCATCGTCCCATGAACATTATCCCCACAAAAATTCACCCCCCTAGAGTGTCACCCCCACAGACCTTTGCAGCCCCATAGGGTGTCACCCCCATAGGGCATCACCCCCATAGACCATTGTCACCCCCATAGACTGTCACCCCCATAGACAATTGTCACCCCCACAGAGTGTCACCCCCATTGGGCATCACTCCCATAGGGCATTGTCCCCATAGGGTGTCACTCCCACATGGCATCACCCTCAGAAAACATCACTTCTACATGGCATCACCCCCAAAAGGCATCACCCCCTTTGGGCATCACCATCACAGAGTGTCACTCTCATCCAGCATCACCCCATGGGGCATCACCCCGAAATGGCATCACCCCCACCAGGCATCTTCCCCATTGGGCAGATCCCCCATA
>VWZF01005690.1:13091-27252 GCA_013396755.1 Sclerurus mexicanus | reverse complement strand
CACCCCCATAGAGCACCTCTCCCATACATCATCACCCCATCGGGCATCACCCCCACTGGGCATCATCCCCACACAGCATCACCCCCATCCAGCATCACCCCATTGGGCATCATCCCCATAGGGCATCACCTCCATCCAGCACCATCCCCTTTGTGCATCATCTCCATAGATCACTTCGTCGGGCATCACCCCATTGGGCAGATTCCCCATAGAGCATCACCCCTACCCATGGGCCATCACCCCCACTGGGCATCACTCCCATAGGGCATCATCCCTATCCATGGGGCATCATCCCATGGGGCATCATCGCCATGGGGAAGATTCCCCATAGAGCACCACCCCCATCCAGCATCCCTATTGGGCAGTACCCCCACAGAGCATCACCCCCATAGATCATCACCCCATTGGGCATCACCCCCATAGATCAACACCTCCATAGAGCAACACCCCAATCCAACACCACTCCCATTGGGCACCACCCCCATAGAGCACCTCTCCCATACATCATCACCCCATCGGGCATCACCCCATTGGGCATCACCCCCATAGATCAACACCTCCATAGAGCAGCACCCCAATCCAACACCACTCCCACTGGGCACCACCCCCATAGAGCACCTCTCCCATACATCATCACCCCATCGGGCATCACCCCATTGGGCAGTACCCTCATTGGGCATCACCCCCAACCAACATCGCCCCACCGGGCATCACCCCCACACCTCTCCCCAGCCCACCGTGAGCCCCCCGGAGCCCCCAGGGCACTCACCGCGGGCTGTGGGGCGCCGGGACGGAAGCGCAGATCGCGCTGCTCCCTCTCCTGCTGGTTGAGCGAGCTGAGCAGGCTCTGGAGCCGCTCGATGTACTGGATGGCGCTGCGCAGGATCTCCACCTTGGGCAGGCGCTGGTTGGGGTTCAGGAGGGTGCTGCGCTTGAGCGCCTCGAACGCCTCGTTCACCTTCTTGAGCCTCCGCTTCTCCCGCAGCGTGGCCGCGCGTCGCCGGTCCATGGACACCGTCTTCCTCTTGCACACCTTGCAGGCCCAGGGCAGGCACTGCCCGGGGCAGTGCTCGCCCAGCGCCGAGTCCTTCTCCTCCAGAGCCGCCCTGCCCTCGGGGCACAGCGGCACCTCGGCCCGCTCGGGGAACGCGGCCGGCTCGTAGCCCTGCAAGCGGGAGCCCAGGAAATTCTCCCCGTCGTAAAACCTCTGCTCCGGGAAGAAGTAGGGGTTGGTCTCGAAGAGCTCCATGGGCGCTCGGGGGGCTCCGGGGCGTGTGTGCGGCTCGGGGACGGCTGCTCCCTCTCCCCGCGCCAACTGCTCGGTGCCATTTAAACCCCGGCGCTGGCATTGAATCACGGAGATAAATATAGAAAACCCAAAGGAAACCTGAGCCCGGCCTAAGCTGCTGCCTCGCATCAAACCTTGTCCGTCTGATTTCATGTGCTCTCCCCACGGGGATTACAGTGCCCGGCGCTGGGGGGGCTGGCACGGCGAGGGGGGCGGCTCGGCCACCCCCTGAACGAGGCCTTTGTGTGAGCCCGGGGTGCCAGCGGGACCGGAGCGTGGAATGCCAGCTCTCCCCGGGAATTCCTGCCTCATCTGGTCCCTTCACTTACTGCGGGGCTGGGGGAGCCCATCGCGGCCAGGGCACCTTCGTGCTGCCCCCTCAGCCCCACGGCACCCCGGGTCTGTGCCCTCCCTGCCGTCGGACCCAGCCCTGGCACAGCTTCTCCCACTGCTCCGCCTTTCCCACCTCCCCATCCCGCTCTGCCCCGCGTTCCCCGTGGCCCCGTTCTGCTGGTGCACGGGAGCCCCGATCCCACTTGTGCTGAAGCCATTCCGAGAAGGAACCCAGCGCTAGGAGGGATATCCCAAAGTGGGGAGCAGCCCGGGGTGCAGCCCCGTCCTCACGGCCACCCTTCTCCGTGCCACACCTGTCCCCGTGCCAGCTGCTGCGCCTGCTGCCTGCCCTGCAGGAAGGGAGTAGGCAGGAGCAGGCAGGAGCAGGCAGGATGGTGCCAGGCCCAACCTTTCCTCCACCACGGGCTTCTTGAAGGTGCCTGGCCGAGTCCCTTATCACATTTTTGTCACCAAATCCACACTTGTGGCTTGTCCCATGAGCCAGACTCAAAGGACACCTTCTCCCAGGTGTCTCCAGCAGAGCCTGGATGGCTGGACCTCCTCCAGTCCCGACGCTGCCTCATCCCACCTGGGCCCCTCTCCTGGCCTCTGTACATGGGGATAACCAAAGCCCCAGTGCCATCCTGCCACACCCTTTTCCCAGAAAAGCCACATTTCTCCCACATTCCCGATGGGGAAACTGAGGCACAAGCAGCAGCGTGGGTGGGATCTTAACCCATCCCCAGCCCTTCCCTGCTAATTCCAAGCACTTGACCACATCTCTCCAGCCTTGTCTTTGATTCAGAGGGGATCTTTTTTTCCATCAGAAACCATCTTCCATCTTCTCCTATTCCTGCTCCAGGCCAGATTCCAGCCGAGGGATCGGTCAGTGGAAAGAATGTCAGCAAAGTGCAGGGCCAACCCTGCCGGGATTTTCCCTTCCCCAAATCCCCCCTCCCTGGAGAGGCTGTGCCACAACACATTCCCCGTGCCTGCCACCAGCACCCTTGCTCACTTTGGGTTGATTTCTGGCCTTTTTGGAACCCACCACGATACTCTTCTCTCTGGGTAGTGATTTCTTTGCATCCAAGAGCTTTACAACATCTCTTCACCCTGATTCCAGCTCCCCCAGAGTCCCAGCCCTGGGGATTTGCTGTGCCCCACATCTATGAAAACCCACACTAAGGAAAGCAGGACCCACAGCCTCGAGGTTTACCCTTGGCACAGCCCCTGGGGTCCCCAGGGTCAATCAAACCCCAAAACACTCAAGAAGGCAAGAAATCAGAATGCCAGCTTGTGCCCTGGCTAAGGGAAAAGCATCAAACCAGTCAGGAAGAGGCCGGATTCATCCCTGAGAATGAGCAGAGGAGACCGTGGCAGGTGTGAAGGTGCTAGGAGGGGATAACCTGGGCCTGAGGGCTTCACATCGGCTTCTCATGGTCACGTGAAGCAGCTTTTCTCACTCATGGGGACCTTTATTGGTGGCACTGGCTGGTGGGCATGACCTTGGTGAGCCCCTCGAGCTGCAGGTGAGGGGACACTGCAGGACCACCCTGGTGCCACCACATAAATGGGCTTTTATGAACTGCAGATGTTTGGAGGATGAGGGACATGGCAGTGACATAACAGGGCACGTGTTGGAGGCGTAGAAGGGAGAGGTCGAGCATTTAGCACTCCATAAACAGGGCCAGCAGCTCAGGGCAGGCACTGGGTGTCACCGTGTCCCCAGACAGGAGCAGCGGGTCCAGCCAGCCCCCACGGGCCACCAAGGCCACCATGTCCCCATGGCTGAGCGGGCTGAAGAGACAGATGGATGCCAGTGGGAAAAGGCACCCAGAGCCAGTATGTCATGGGGACTGGGAAAAGGGACCCCACTGGGGTGGCAACCCCAGCACCTGCACCTGCTCCAGCTCCTTCTGGGGGTCCCACCCGCACTGCCCACACTGCCCACACTGCCCACACTGCCCCTGACCCGGGAGCTGGGATAAGGCTGTGCCTGCCCAGCTGCAGCTCTGCTCCTCCATCAGCCCCTCTGTGCCAAGGGTGAGCCCAGCCCTGGGCACGGCGGGGGGACACAGCGGGGTCTGTGGGTCCAGCGGGGTCTGTGGGTCCAGCGGGCTCGTCCTAGGGGGGTATCAAATCAGGGATAATTGCTGGGCCAGCAGCNCTGCCGGGGCATGAGGCGTCTTTCCCCCTGTCCCGAGGGTGCCCGGGGCGGCTGCTGGCGGTGCCCCGGGGAACTCGGAGCCGGCGGGGGATTAGGGCTGTGCTGCCGGCTGTCAGGTTAGCCCGTGATGGATGGGGCCGGCTGGGAGGCAGCACAAAGGCGACGCTGTGCGAGCCCCGGGCAGAACGTGCTGCGATCCGTCACGGGCTGGGTGACCTTCCCCCGGCTGCCGGAGGCCTCTCGGGGACGGCTCACCCCGCCACGGCCGGCGGGCACGGGCGGACACCCCGGCCCCGGCTAAAAATACCCACCCATTGAGAAAATCCCAGCAGGGAGGGTTTGTCCTTGCTCCGCCGGGGCAGCTTCCCGAGCCAGGCCGGGTCCAGGAGCAGGGAGAAACCCCGGGGCTGCCCCGGCTGCTTTGCTTTCCCCGATGGGATGGGTTTGCGGGGTTATGGGGCTGCTGTAGCCTGGTGAGTGTCCCTGCCGGTGCCCAGAGCCTTAACCAGAGGGTTGTCCCTGCTGGTTGCGCATCCCCGCCGAGGTGCGCAGTCCCTGACCTAGAGGAGGGATGGTGGGAATGGATCTGGCAGGCTCCTTCCATGGAAAGGGTGGAAAGAGCTGGTTTTAGGGGCTGGTGAGATCTCGGGTGCCCAAAGCACCATCCGCATCCCCCAGGTGTGGGCACCACCCCTAATGGGGAGAAGGGCCAGGGATGCCCAGGAGCCAGCAGAGAGCATCCCACTGGGATTTCAATCCCACCAAAATGACACTTCCAGCCGGACCCTCCCTCCCAGCCCCACGGGCACCCCCTCATCCCGCGTGCCCTCTCGCTTTCCAGGCTCACCGACACCCCTTCCTGCCGCCGTGACAAGTCGTAACATATTTGGGAGCAGCTGCAGGCGGCCGGGAGATGCTTGGCCCTGTCCCCGCTCCCGGCCGAGGAATGCGGAGCAGAGCCCTCCTCCGACACCCGGGATTTCCGACGTGCCTGCCCGCCGGAGATTTGGGACGGCGACAGCTGCTCGGCCAGGATGGGGCCACGGCACAGCCTCCCCATTGAGCCCCGGCCCGGCCGGGGGGGTTTGCACGGCCACGTCTCATCCTGTCGGGAATTCGGGGTCGGTTTGGGGTCCAGCCCGTGGGGAGACATGAGGGACGATGTCCTGCTGTCTGTCCCCTCTGGGATGGGAGCAGCGGCGGCGGGACCGGCCAGCAAGCCCTTCCTCACCCATAGGTGCCAACTCGCCCAGGCTGGGTTTGCTGGTGGGCTGGGAGAGGGTGGGCTGGGGCTGCTCCGTGTCCCCGTGGGGCTCAGCACCCTCGGTCCCCACCTTGCCTCCCATCCGGGTCCCACCTCTGGGCCTTGGCTCCCCCATCATGAAATCAGGGATCACAATGGAGGTGTAAAATACTGCTGGAGAACCTTTTTATTTGGGTTATTAACTGTCTGTACAGGTTTGACCTCAGGGGGATCAAAAGAGAGATACTGGTGGCTGAGTGGCTCCCAGTCCACTGGATCCCGATTTGGGGACAATACTGGGTGTCCCAACACAGCAATCTGTGGGACCCAGTCTGGGGATGTTAGTGGGTGCCCTGCTGCAAGCACCCTGTGTGCCCTGACCCACCACCCTGCTCCGTTCCAGTAACTATCCTGTGTGCCCTGGCCCACCAGTTGCCAGGATCCCAGTTTGAGGGCCAAACCAGATGCCCCAGTTGGCTCCCACTCCAGTTACCACACTGGGTGCCCTGACCCACCACCCTGCCCCAGCCCAGTGACCATACTGGGTGCCCTGACCCACCGCCCTGCCCCAGTACACAGACCATACTGGGTGCCCTGACCTCCCTCCTTCCTCACACTGTCTGGGAGATGCTCTGCCCCACTGCCAGCACCAAACCTCCCGTGTTTCTGCCCCACCATGGCCTCCCTCTCTCCATGACCCCATGGCCTGGACACGACCCTTCCCTGTCCCAGCCCCAGATTTCAGCAGGAGGAGGGATTCACCCAGCAGGACGCCCCGTAATGGACCCCACAGTGGGTTTCCCTTCTGTAATCCCCCCCATGCCAGGGGCATCCCGCGCTACTCCACCACCCCCTGCCTGGTGGCACTGGCTGGGCTGTCCCCACATGTGTCACAGGGAGAGCAGGGGGGGACTGGGGTTGTCAACAAGGGGCTGTTTCCCCTGGGGTGGGAGAGTCTGGCTGGAGAGAGCTGGGGGACAGGTGGGTGTTTGGAGGAAGCCCCATGAATGTGAGGGATTCAGCAGTGACATGTGGCGGCTATTTGACCCCCGAGAGGGACAGCTGTCCTGGCAGGGGGATGGCACAGGGCCCAGGGATGGGACCTGGGGACAGCAGTGTCCCTCAACAGGGGACAGCCCTGGGACGGGATGCCTGGGACAACACAGGGAGGAGGGCTGGCAGGGAGCTCGGTGCCCACCAGGCAGGTCCCCTGGGTGGGTGACCATCGTCTTGTCCCCATGGTGGGTGACCATCCTCTTGTCCCCACGGTGGGCATGTCCCCGTGATTGTCCCCATGGAGGGCAGAGTTCCATCCCCACCACGGCTGATGCTGCAGGATCAGGGTCTGGTGAACAGGGGGGAAAAGCTGCTGCTGCTGTGGAGCTTTCAGGACATAAACCAGTGGCTCCCGCAGTTTTTCACCCCAAGTGACAGCAAGTTTTGGCACAGGAGGGGTGACGACCCCCTCCCCCCGGCCATGTAGGGCACCCCACGGTAACTCAGAGAGCCGAAGACGGAGGTTTGTGGGCATTTTGTGGCTTCAGGGCAGGATTCCCAAGCGGACAAGGGACAGCAGCCGCTCCCCGGGACATGCCAGCGGTGATGCCAGACAAGCAGGTTCCCAGGGAGGGGCTCCCGGCCCTTCCGGAGCGGCCCCTCCCTGCAAATTCCCCTCGTGGAGGCAGATCCTTAACGCTCGGAGCCCCCTCCAGGCTGGTTTTCCCCTCCCCGGGGTGTTCAGCCCCCCGGGGGGGTCGAGTCTCAGCAACACCCCCACTCCCACTCGCATGCCCAGCTGTCCGTCCCGGCACGCGCTGTCGGGACCGCTCAAACCGCTGGAGGATAATCCCGACCCGGGGACAATCTCGACCCCAGCGGGGTCCCCGGGTCACCCCGAGGGGGTTTCCTGAGCCCAACGAGGGAACCACAGCCCGGGGAGAGGAGAGCCAGGAGAATGAGGAAGGGCTGGGATGGGGGAAGGCTGGTGTGGTTTGGTGTGGGGAACAGAAACCCAGTGGATGTTTTTGGGGTGCTCCCCACTCCCCATTGCAGGGCGTCAGGCTCCTTCCAGCTCTTCTCAGCCACGGAGAAAATGTAATCTCTGGCTGCCTGAGAGGAAAAATGCCTGGAAAGGCCAATTCTTGGAGCCATGAGGTTGTGACCAAGGATAAACGCTGGCTGGATCACCCGAAGGTCCCACAGGACAGGGAAGGGTCGAGGTGTCCTGGTTTGTGCAGGAGGAATGGCAGAGGGATGGCAGGAGGGATACAGGAGGAATGGCAGGACGGATACAGGAGGGTTACAGGACAGATGTCAGGAGGGATGCAGGAATGATGCAGAAGGGATACAGGAGGAATACAAGAGGAATGCAGGACGAATACAAGGATACAGGAGGGATGCAGGAGAAATGTCAGGAGGGATGCAGGAAGAATGCAGGAGGAATGAAGGAGGGATGCAGAAGGAATACAAGAGGGATCCAGGAATGATGTAGAGGGGATGCAGGAGGAATTCAGGAGGGATGAAGGAGGGATACGAGAGGGATGCAGGAATCATCATCCGCCGCGGCTGGACGGGAGAGGGCAGCAGCAGCCCGGTTATCCACAGCCGAGCCCGGATTTAGGGACTGACCCTCCGAGTCAGAGCCCCAAAGCCTCTCAGACCCCTTTGAACCCCCTGTTTTTGGTTGGGGGAAGCAACCCGCCCCCCCCACCTCCGTCCGGAGGATCCGGGGTGCGGCCCCAGCCCTTCTCCTGGGGGCTGAGAAGGGGGAGCACGGCCTGGAAACCCGCGGCGTGTCCTCCTCGTATCCACTTCTCCAGCAGGGATGAGTCCAGCTATTTATTTCCGAGCTCCCCAGGGGAGAAAATCTCGCCGTTTGTTTTTTCCCGCGGCGTAATGACCCCAGCAGGTGCTTTTCCTGCCCGACGGCTGAAAATAGTCCCAGGGCTTGGCTTCCTGCAGCTCCTGCCCCAGTCCCAGCTCCCTCGTTCATCTTTTGGGCCAAAACATCCCCGTCAGGGGAGGGGAGGCTCCGGGGAAGTGGGGGGACTTCCCGGAAATGTTTTTCTTTGCGTTTTCGTGCTCATCTGGAGTTGAAATTGTCCTGGAGAAGGAATTTTTGGCCTCAACTCTTAGAGCCACACTTGCCCTCGAATTAGTTTTGTGGAGCAGCCCAGCCTTTCACCCCTTTGGGAAGGACAGGAATGTGAATTCAGGGGTTCTCCCTTCTATTTCTTCTGCAGGAGAAATATATAATTATTATTGGTAACATTTCTATTTGTTCTGTTTCTCCTCTGTCCCTCCCAGGTCACTCTTGGGCAGTGCCTGTGTCCCATCTGGTCCCTTTGGCCCCATGGATTTAATTGGTTTTTGGGAAGCAAAATGTCTGGGAGAGGGGGAAGCTGAACCCCTCAGCTCCTGGAATTCATGTTGGTCTCTGCCTTTCCAAGATCATTTATTTAGGGAGGTGAAACTGGGAGCCCCAGTTGCCTCCAGGGCTGGGCAGGTCCCTTGTCCTGAGGAGGAGCCCCTGGTGTGTACCTGGGGCTGTTCCTGGATTTTAATTTCCCAGTGCCTGGATTCTGGCTCCCTTTTAATCCCAGAGGATCTGTGGAGGTGCAAGCTCAGAGCTCCTGGCTCCCTGTGGCATCTTGGGAAGTGTGAGATGGGGTTTCACCCTCTTTCACCCTCCCAAGAAAACACAAGGGACACGGCGAGGAGGCTCCTTCCCTGCTCCATCCCCACGTGTCCTCCCTGGATGGAGGAGATGGACACGGGTGGCAAGCACTGCTTCAGCCAGGGCTTTTCATGGGAAAGGGCTGGTCCTGGGGGGCGAGGAGGGAAAATTTGGGACTTTCACAACACCTGTCTGGGGTCTCTGCCCTTCATCCTGGTGCTTTCCCAGCCTTTCCCAGCCAGGTGGTGCCTGCACTCCCCTTACCCCTCCTCTGCTCCCCCAGAGCCCGAAGAGCATCTGGGGGTTCCCAGCACCCCAAAACCTCCAGCCACCCGGCTGACACTCCTTGGTCACACCATCCCCCCCTCCACCAGAGACCCCCAGGAACTAAAGGGATCCCCAGGGACCTGCAGGGCCCTACAGGAACTCCCAAGGACCTGCAACACCCCTATGGACCCAAAGGGGTCCACAGAGACTCCCAGACAGCCCCAGGGAACTGCAGGGTCCTACAGGTACTCCTGACACCCAAGGGACCCCCAGCACCCCCAGAAACAGCGAGGGACCCCCCAGGGACCACCCATGGAACTACAGGGACTCCCAGACTGTCCAGAGATCTACTGGAACCCCTGGCACCCAGGGAGCTCACAGGGAACACCCAGAGATGTACAGGGACCCCCCCAGCACCTCCAGAGACCCCCAAGAACACCCAGAGACCCTCATGGGCACGGAGTCACCTCCGGGGGCACAAATCCACCCTCTGAGACTCGGTGAGCCCCAAGCTGGGTCTTGCATCCCATATCCACGCCCTCCCACGGGAGAAGGGGGTGCAAGGCAGCAGGAGGCTCCTCGTCCCCGGTGCTCGTGGCAGGGGACCTCTGTCCCCGCGTCCCCGAGGAAGGGGTCAGCTGTGGGAATGTCCCCGCAGCCCACGCCGGGGTTGCTCTGAGCCATGCGAAATGTCACATGTCGCGCTGCAGCGTCACCGTCCTGGAGGAGCCGCTCCCCGGGGACCGGGGCTGGGAGGCTGTTTTTGCTGCTGCCGAGGGGGTTTGCGCTGCTCCACGGCCACGGGGGACGGATCCCGGCGGGGACAGAAGAGGAGCCGGGCAGGAGGCGCATCCCCCTCCGCTGATAAGGAATTTTCCACGTTTTCCGTAGGAATCTGTAGGTTTAGGCGCGTGGGGCGGGTTTGAACAGCTTTTCGTGCGATATAGAGGAACTGCCCTGTGAAATTTCTGTCTTGATTTAATTTCTGGATATAAAAAAATTCGGCTTAGATTGGTTGGAAGGCAATGATTTGGGCGGCAGCAGGAGCGGGGTGGAAGAAGAGCTTTCCCCTTGGGGGCTGGGATGTGGGTACAGTCTGTGAGTGTCTGAGTGGGGAAAAAAAAGACTCTGAGCGCACTCGGGAGCTGTAAGTGACAGCTGGAAGCTAAAAACAGAGAATTTAGGCACAGAAATATGGGACATATTGCTGAAGGGAGAAATGCAGGCTCGGGTTGCTGCAGAGGTGGGTTCCCTTTATGTCCTTCGTGAGGAGGCGCCTCTCCATCCCCACCCCGAGGGCACCAATCCAGCCCAGCACGGTCCTCCTCGACCTCTTCCCCCTGTCACTGTCACTCCTTCACCCCAAATCCTGATTTTCCACCACCACTATGGAGCACAGGGAGGGAAGAGCAGGTGTCCCCAGGCCACCACAACCCCAGGTCTGGGGCTAGTCCTGGGGTCTTCCCTCTCAGCTCTTCATCCCCTGCCCGCTATTTCCCCAAAGATCAATCAGAAAATTATTTTACATCTCAGAGCTCCACCAGGAGAAGCAGTTCCTCTCACCCATATAGCAAAACCAGAACTCACAGACTCATCTTTCCTTTTACAGTTTCCTCCCTCGCTGCCTTTTTTTATATTTATTTTTTTTCCCCTCTCCTTCCCTGGGAAGTCGCTGTTTCACGCGAGTCTTTGCCCCAGAAAGATCTGTCATCACTGCTGGGTGTTCCAGANCCGCCTTTCCATGGGCTACTTGAGCTCAAAAGAGAGGCCAAACAGGGCCGGGTTTGTTTAAGGGGCGAAGGCAAAGTGTTTTCAGCGTCCTCCGAAGCGCTTTGCAGGGTCGGAGTGGTTTAACTCCTGGCCCTCCGCCTGCCCCGATGACGCTCCCGGGGCTCCTTCAGGGTTAGAATAACCCCGGTGCGGGCGAGGGAGATGCGGCAGCGAGGAGGGGACGGGCCCGGGCTGGGGCTGCGGGCCCGGGGATGGGGCCAGACCTCTGCCCTACCCCTCTGCCGTGCCAAGGACGGCACTGGCACGGCGCTGGGGCGCGTTTGCCGTTCCGCGCCGTGATGTCTCAGCACTTCCTCGCCCACAGGGAAGCACAGAGGCCCATTAGCATCTTGCTGTGCCAAGGCACTGACTGGCTGCAGGCATCTGGCAGGGCACCCAGTGGGGCTTGGCCCCTTTGGGCACTGTGTGGCAACCTGCGGGGTCGTGGATGTGGCATCTGCCTGGCACAGAGGGAGCTGGGGCACATCCTTGTGCCAGCACGGTGCTGAGTGACCATGGGCACTGTCCGTGACTCGGCTTGTCCCTTGGCAACCCACCCTGCAACCTGCCCTGGGTGGCAAGGGTGGCATGTTCAGGGCGGGAAGGGTCAGACCCCAGGAGAGCTGCCCTTTCCTCATCCACCCCCTGGGATTTGCTGGTTTAAATTATCTCCCAGGATCTTTTGGTCTGCTGTGTCATCGCTGTTGAGGACCTGCTGCCAAGCCCGGGTGGGAGGGCACCACCCTACAGAAGCTCCTCAAACGGCTTCCCGGGGACCTGGGAAGTCATGGAGAGAGGTCGCCCAGGGCTCTGTGGCACCTGGCACACACAGAGTGGTGGCCCCAGGGCCGGTGCTGGATGGGCAGCACTCCACAGCATCTCAGCAGAGCAGAGGCCTCCTTGGAAAAGCTCTGGGATTTCCCTTTGTTTGCTCCTTCTGTTTTTGACTTGTGCCATCTTGTGTGGACCCACCAGACCGTGGCATTCAGAGGGGCACTTGTCCCAGTTAGTGTCTCTCAGAGACGTCAGCCCTGTGCTGCTGGCACCAGCCACTCTCCTAATTAACTCGCCTAATTAAGAGGCCCCTTTCCACAACCAGAAGAGCTGTGAGATGGTCCCCGTGATGGAAGAGGTGGAGAAACCCTCAAGTTCTCCTTGCCCTGAGCTCTTGGGATGTCATCATGGAGCTGCTCTTCACGTAGGTAAAGTGAGGCAGGAGGGGGGAAGCTCAAACCCCAAAGAAAGGCCAAAGGGAGAGAGGTGGAAATGAGAAATGAGCTCCCCACGCCCTGACTTGTCTCCCTGAAACAGCGTTTCTTGGCTGCTGTTGAGCCCTGGAGGTTCAGCTGGGGTTTGGTCTCCTCAGCGGGGCAGGGCTGGCTGGCTCAGCCGGCCCCGACACGCCAAACCCTCCAGAGCATCCCGCTGGCACCAGCACAGACACCGACCATGCCCTCCTGCCATGCCATGTCCTGCAGGAAGCCACACTGTGTCCCTTCTCTGCCTCCTTCATCCCGTGCCTCCTGCTGTGCTGGGAATGGCAACGGGTGTTTATCCTCATCCAACACTTCTTTGGGATCATCACAACCCATTGCAGCTCTTGGGCCATTTTCTCCTTCCAAGAATCCTTCTCTCTCTTCTTCTCTCCTCAGCAAGAACCTGTAAGACCTGAATAACCTTCTCGGTGCTTGATGGTCACCAGAAAATCTCTTTCCATGGCTTTTTAAGGAATCCCTGGCACTCTCTGGACACATCCCTAGCCCGGTGTCCAGGAGGAAGTGCGGGCAATGCCATGTCCACCGGCTCAATCACCAGCAATGACCAGCAGCATTTGGTCACTCAACCTTTGCAGGCTTTTCCCAATCCCTGGGACACTTAGCTTGGGATGGTGGCAGAGCTGGCACCCCCCTCTGCCGGGCTCCCACCTGGCAGCTCATTTTTGACATAACCAGTGGTGTTTTCTAGGGGTGCTGCTAAAATGAAGCGCACAGGGGCACGAGTCCAGGGAGGGAGAGCAAACTGCGAATGCACAAAGGAAAAGGAGTGGTTTTAATCTCTGTTTGGGAGATTTGCATACAATTAGGCCGGGCCCTGCCTGCCTTTGCTTCCGCATTGCACTCCCGTGAGGAACCGGCCGCTTTTCCTGCTCTGCTCCCAGCCAGGGGCTGATTGCAAGGACACCCAGCCTGGGAAGGTGATGGGCCAGGGGTCTGGGGGCTCTCTCGGGAGGAGAACCCCATCCTGAGCACTCCCGCCCCGCCCTTTGCCTCTGGATTTAGGGATTCAGCCGGAGGGGGGCAGCGGCTCCCCGTGGTGCAGGAGGTGTGAGGAGATGCTGTGGGATGCAAACGCTCCCATAAATAGCTCGGTGTTTACAGGAGCCCGCTCGCCTGGGTTTATTTTTCTCTCTGCAGAGCAAACCGATCGTTCAGAAGCAGCCAAGCTCACTTCACTCTGTCACTGGCACAGCCCGGTGCCCAGAGGTGGCACAAAGCCACAATCCCCCTGGCAGCCCTTTGATGCTCAGACCCCCAGGCCCGTGCCCGTGGAGGAGGGCAGGGGGCTCACGGGCCACCAGCTGATGGAAAATCAGCACTGGTTGGTGACGGCCCCATCCCTGCAGTGGGGTGATGGAGGAGAGGGTGAGGGTCAGCCCCAAGGGCAGATCCAGGTGTTGGGACATCTGTCACCAAGGCAGAGCAGAGCAGGAGGGGACAACTCCAGCTCCGAGTCTCACCCGAGGAAGGAGAAAGGATGGAAAAGGTTCAGATGGGGGTTGGAAGAGTCCCCCTTCCCCATTCCTGAGGTCGTGGCTCCTGTTCCCTGCAGCATTCGGATAAACAAGCCCCGCTCCTGGGGAGCGAGCTAGGCAGGATGAGCCTTGCAGGTGCCTGGTCCACACCCGGGGGGGCCTGGAGGGCTCGGCTGGTTCAGCTCCATCAGTCAGATGGAGCCCCCAGACCCATTGTCTCTGCGCCCCCCAGCCCGGGGTCCGGGGTTGGGAGGGCGGATTTTGGGGTCATTTCTCCCCAAACTTCTCCCAGGACCTTAAGCAGCCCCTGGTCCAGCCCCACCACCAGTTTGGGGCCACCTTTCCTCCGCTCCTTGTCCGGACAGACCCTCCCACTGCCCCAGCAGACACAGACCCCGAGCTAGGGGTGCAGCCCCCCAGCACCCAGGGGTGTTGTCTGGAGGGTGAAGGGGGCTTCGGGGCTCACCCCTGCCCACCCCAGCGGTGATTTGGGGCCAGGAATTGCCAGCCAGAGCCCGGGCGAGCCCCCCAGGCAGTTGGGGTCTCAGCTGGGGTCCCGACCCCGTCCTGGGGCAGAGCCCCGGGCAGCGCTGCCCCAGCCGGGGAGATGGGTCGGGTCCTCTCCCCCCGCCGAGCTCACGCTCTGTCTCCGCCCTCCCCTCCCC
>VWZF01005690.1:2642-12719 GCA_013396755.1 Sclerurus mexicanus | reverse complement strand
GCCCCGCCCCCGCAGCACCCCCCCGGCCGCCCCCCGGCATGAGCCCCGCCCCCCCCTGCGGGGGGACAGCTCTGCCCGTTTGGGGGTGAGGGCACCCCAAAACAAGACCTGCCGTTTGCAGCACAAGGTGAGAGGGGTCGGGGCCGGGGCTCGGAGCTCGGGAGGCTGCGGGAGTGTGTGTGTGGGGGGGCATCCAGCCGGGAGGGGTAGCGGGAGTCCCACCGCAGCTCCATCAGCCCCGAGGGGCTCCGGCAGACGGCCTGGGGCCGTCCGAGGGATGGGGGGGCCTCCGCCGGTCTCCCCGGGCTGGCCGGTGTGTCCCACTCCCCCCGCGGCGCCAGGAGGGATGGCGCTGCGGGATGGAGGTGTCTGCAGGATGGAGGTGGCTGCGGGATGAGTCCCAGCCGGGGTGTGGGAGCCCCAGGGGCCGGCACAGACGGGAGAGGGTTTTTTCCCACCCCCCCGCACAGGCTCCATCCCTCTCGCAGCGCTCTTGGCGATGCCAGTCGCTCACAGCCTCCCCGTGCGCCTGCAGGTGACCGAGGGACCCCAGCGGGAGCGGGGGGGACCGGAGCACCATGGCACACCCCATCTCAGCCTTCCAGGCTGCCTACATCTCCATCGAAGTCCTCATCGCCTTGGTGTCCGTGCCGGGGAATATCCTGGTCATCTGGGCTGTGAAGATGAACCAGGCGCTGCGAGATGCCACTTTCTGCTTCATCGTCTCTCTGGCGGTGGCCGACGTGGCCGTGGGGGCTCTGGTCATCCCCCTGGCCATCATCATCAACATCGGGCCCCAGACGGAGTTTTACAGCTGCCTCATGGTGGCGTGTCCCGTCCTCATCCTCACCGAGAGCTCCATCCTGGCGCTCCTGGCCATCGCCGTGGATCGGTACCTGCGGGTGAAGATCCCTGTCAGGTAGGAAAAGGCGTCGGGACCAGCTCTGCCTTGGCTGCTGAGCGGGTTAAAAGGCAGGAGGGATGCCTCAGGCTCTCGGAGAAGCACTGGGAGAAAGGTCTCCCTCCGCTCTGCCGTCCCGGACACATCTGGCAGTCGGGGCAGGCTGGGCTGGGGCGGTTCTGGAGCCTCCAGCAGCTTCTTCTGGGGGTTCAGGGGGTGCTGAGCGTGCAGGCAGAGATGACACTGTGGCAGCTGGCAGGGACAGTCCCTCAGGCCAGGACCAAGCGTGTCCCCACACTCGGGAGATGCCCGGCGTGGTGCTCAGGGAGTGGAAAGGGGACACAGATTTGGCTTTCAGCCCAGGTTTTCGCTTGCCACGGGGAACCCAGGAGCCCTGGGGTGATGTCCCACATGGCTTTGGATGTCCTGCTGGCTCAGGAACAAGTGGGACACAGCTCTGGAGTTTTGAGGGACTGGAGGCAGCAACCTCATGGGGCAAGTTCATGAGAGCTTTGGAGCGCCCCACAGACGACTCCTTTCCATTTTCCCCTTCTGATCATCTCTGTCTGTTGCCATTCCAAGCCCATAACAAGTACCTTGGGGTGACACGCCGTGTTTGAGCTCTGCTGCTCCAAGAGGTGGCATTTAACCCTCCGTGCCTGAGTCACTCCCTGCCAGGGCTGTGCTGCAGCCCCTGGGGCCGGGGGAGGCAGCTGCGGGGTGCAGCCTCTGGGGCTGGGGGAAACAGATGTGGGTACAACATCTGGGACTGGGGCTCTCAGTGGGGCTGGAAGGGGGTGCAGCCCCCGGCCCTGGTGCCCCTCGAGCTCAGCCTGCGAGTCCCAGCCGAGCCCCTGCTGTGGCCGGTCCCCCTCGCGGTGCTCAAGGACATTCCTGGGCTGCAGGGACACCTTTGGCAGGCTCCCGGTGCTGAGAGCTGCTGGAAAACAGCATTCCAGGGGCAGGAATTGCCTTTCCATGCCAGGAGGCAGGGACACCTGCGTGGGGATCCACCGCCTACTCCGGAGCGCTCCGTGTTCCCGACCCACGGGATGGGAGCAGAGATGTGTTGCCTTGGGGTTTTCCTGCCCCCACAACCAGCGGAGCTGCCTGGGGAAGGAGTGTAAGACAGACTGGGGGGAGTCACAGGATAAATCCACAATCCCTGCCCACCCCCTCGCTGCCACACATGATTTCACAGACTGTTCCCGACTTCCTCCCCGGGTGTGATTTTCCCACCCTGACAAATCCCTGTCTCTCAGCCCGTCGGTGTAACCAGAGTGATTCCCACCCTGTCACTGCTCCCGGTGTTTTTTTGGGCAGGGGCCGGGAGGGGTGTGGGAGTTCTGTGGAGTTCCAGCAGCGTTGAGCCTTTTCCTCACAATCCCAGCCCCTTTTCCTCCCTTGCTGCCTCCGGGCCTTTCTGGGGAGATTCCTGCCCTGATCCCAGGAGTTTTTCTGGGAGCGATACTACCTTTGAGCCCCCGGTGCTGGGTAGAGTTTGGGTGGGTTTTTCTCCTGCAATCTCCCCCTGGAATTTTGTCATCCCATTATGTGCCTGAGCACTCGGCAGCAGGAGATTTTCCTCTGTCTTTTCATAGCCTGCTTTAATATTGAAATGCCTCATCAACTTAATAGTTGTGCTGGAATATCTTGGAGGTCTTTCCCAACCTTAATAATTCTATGACCCAATGAATTCCCGGCACACACAGGGATTTTAGGGATTGTTTTGCACTATATGCAGCGAATAAGAGAGGAAACACCACTAAAAGATATCCCCTGAATCTGAAGGGCCTCGAGTTTCTCCTGACTTGTTGCTGGATGCTAAAAGACGAGACTGAAAATGTTTTTGCAGAGCTGACAGCTTGAATTGCAGCTTCGTGGTGTTGTTTGTGTGACACCAAACCCACGGGTGGACAAAGTAGGTGCTGAGAGCCTGTGACACCTCAGCGGGACTCGGGTCCCGGGTGACACACGTGTGGCCACTCGTGCCTGGGAGGGCTCAGGGAGAGCTGTGAGTGTCCCCAGAGGTCCCCAGGCAGTGATGGCATCCAGTCCTGGGCAGTGGTGCCATCCCAGAGAGGTTTGCAAGCAGGTGGGGAGCCAAGTGGGGCACCTCTGCCTCAGGCTCGTCCCTAGCAGGGACATCCCCTCCGGCATGTGCCAGTCAGCGTCGGGCACAGAGGGGACACTGGGCAGGCTGGAGCCTGTTCCTGTGCCAGGGGAATTCCTCAGATAAGCCTGGCACGGGGGGGATGTTTCCCAGTGTGATCCACACGTGGCTGAGGGGTCCTGTGGGTGGTTGTTCAGGGGGACCCCCCATATTTCCAGCCCTGCTCCCGTCTCACAGGCAGCCCTGGCTCTGCCAAGGCTCAGGGAGAGGGAAATGAATGTCACAGAATCCCAGAATCCCAGAATGGTTTGGGTTGGAAGGGACCACCCCCTGGGCAGGGACACCTTCCACCAGCCCAGGTTGCTCCAAGCCCTGTCCAGCCTGGCCTTGGACACTTCCAGGGATGGGGCAGCCACAGCTTCCCTGGGAATTCCATCCCAGTCCCTCACCATGCTCCCAGGAAAGAACTCCTTCCCAATATCCCATCTAACCCTGCCCTCTGGCAGTGGGAAGCCATTTCCAATAGGGAATTTCATGGAGGCAGCAGACAGGGACTAGGATCAGCAGGGGAGAGGGTCCATGAATCCCTGCTTTGTCCTCATGCCAACCTCCAAATGCCACCCCCACTCCAGGGGTGCCCAGCAAGTCACCACTTCCATTTTGGGTGTCATGAAGGACGTTGAGCCCTGGGGTGGCACCAGGAGCTTTGTGGTCCTGGGGCTGGGGGTTTGCTGGCAGCAAACGGTGCCCTGAACCATTTGATGTGTGCCAGGATGGCAGTGGGAGATGCCAAAGCAGCATCTGGTGCTCCGTGTGGAGCATCCTCCTCGCTCCCATGGTCTTTTCCCGTGGACACAGAAGCCCAGAGGAACGTCAGCCACTCGTGCAAGGTGGAGGCAGATTTTCTCACGTGGAGAGAGGTCTTGCTTGGCTCTGAGGTGGCACCTCCTTCCTCCTCCACCCAGCACACACCCAGCAAGGTCAGGGGGCCAGGATGTCCCACCAAACCCTCTCCCTCTGCCCCAGCCTCTGGATATCATCCCTCCTGGCTGCTGGGATCTGAAGGATGCTGCCTCCACCCAAGGGGTCTTCCCTTGACTCTGGGGGGATGGAAGAGCATTGTTTGGGCTGAGCCCCCCGCAGGAACTTCCCTAAACAGCTGCAAACCACCTAAAATAGCTTTGCTGCCTCCGTGCTGGGGGAAAAGTTCCCCTGTCCCCTCTCACATCCTTCCTCCCCGCCTGGCGACAGGGCAGGACCCCCATCCTGCCGTCCCCCAGCCGGGCACAGCGGGGACCCCCAGCCCAGCCCAAACTTCCCCGTCGCAGCCGTGCCTGGGGAAGATGAAACGAGTTCAAAGGGAGGGGAAACAGCGGTCGGGGAGGGGGGTCCGGCAGGAACCGACCCCCGGCATCCCCTGCAGGAAGGATGCTGGAGGAGACGGTGCCGGGGGGAGTCTGGGGGGGATGTCGCTCCTTTGACGCCGATCTCAGCTGCCCGGGGGGCCCATGTGTGCTCTGAGAGGCGTGTTGGGCCATGGCAGAAGGATTTGGTGTCCTTGGGGTGCACCAAACAGCCCCTTGGCTGGGGATGCTGGAAGGATGGATGCAGCCTGTCACTGTCTCGGGGTGTCCTTCGGGTTCCTCGCCTTGCGGCCGCACCTCAAACCCTTTGAAACACGTGCCAGGGAGAGAAAACCTGAAATAATTCCTTATTTTACTTTATGGGGGTGGGAGGGGTCTCTCAGTTCACAGCAGGGACCCCCACCCTGTTCTTGAGCCCTGACATCCTGAGCCCACTCCAGCCCTGCCCTCCCCACCCTGTGGCATCTCCAGGAGCATCCCAGCAGGGATTTTTTGTTGTTGAAGGTTTGGAATGCACACGTGAGGCTGCAGAGATGTGGAATTTAGATCAGAACGGGCTGGAAGTCGGTAGGAAATGGGAGGGGCAGGAGGCTGGGGGGGCAGCAGAGGCAGAGCCCAGGGTAAGGCAGGCTGTGGACAGCGCTTGAGTTCTCCAGTGGTTCAGGAGATGTTCTGAGCACGGGGAGATAAAACAGGAGCATCCCTGGGTCTGGGATGGAAGGGAGGAGGACATGCAGGTGGCCTGTGAGCTCTTGCATGGTGGTGGAAGGGGGAAGATTTTCCCCCTCGACTCCCTGTTTTCAGGCTCCTGCCGGGATTGCAGCGCTCTTTCCCCTTCTCCCCAGTCCTGCCAAGGCCTTGGGCCTGGGGCCAGCTGGGGTTGGGTCATGGGAAGTCTGGGAAGGCTGGTCCCTCTCAGCCAGCTGGGCTGTGGGACAGGGCACATGTCTGAGGGGGCTTTATCCCCTTTCAGGTGNGCAGCACCATGGGTGGCTCAGGGTGACCCAGCAGACGTGGCCAGGGTGGAGACGGGGAGGGTTTGGGCCAGGCTGGGAGGTGTGGTGGCCCCGGTGCCTGTGGGAATCGATTCAGCGCTGAAAGGGGGAATAGCAAACCACAAAAGGGATTTTCCAGCAGGTTTCAACCCAATGCAAGGGGATAAAATCAAGGACAGGGTGGGTTTCACGTGTCCCCACAGAGACACAGGGACAGGCTGCAGACACCGCTGGCTGGATCCACCTCCAGCCACCCCGGCAGATGATCAGTGAGGGCTGTGCTGAGCCATCCTGTCCAGCCAGGCCAGTGAATAAACCAACCCGTGGCTCTTCCAGGGCCTATTTTAAAACCTGGAGGAATTTCAAGCGTGTGCAGGTGACTCAGAGCCGGCAGCTCGGGAGCTCAGCTATTCTCTTTCAACCTCCATCAGTCAATGAAAAGATGCCACCCGTCCTTACAGGCCCTTCCCTTGTGAAAGCACGTTGCATTTCCAAGGAAAACACTCCCATTTTTCCTATCCTGGAGTAATTTTGGCGACTGACGGGTCTTTGCAGCCGCCTCTTTCGTTCCTTCCCTCCCCGCCCTCCTCCAGGTGTATTTTTAGCAAGGCAGAGTGATCTGTGGACACCTTCATCGCATGGAACAGGCAGATCCCGGCGAGGCTGGAGATGAAAAGGCAGGAATCCCAGCCCAGGGAGGTTTCTGGAGGCTCCAGGCCGTTTCCAAGCTGCAGTTTGCAGCACGGTGCACCAGCTCAGCGCGGGGGTGCTACGGCAGAGCCAGCGCTTCCCACCGAGCTGGGAGTTAAATTCCAGCGTCACCGCCGCGCTCAGAGCCTCGGAAGGGATTTGCCAGCAGGCTCCGTTGACCTGAGATCCCGGTAAATACCTGGGAAACACCCAGGTGAGCTGGTTTTCAGCTCCGGCTCTCTGATCCGCAGAGTAATTCGCAGCCAAGAGCGGGCTAAGTCAGGGATCAAAGGCGCGAGGGCTCTTCCCTGGCAGAGGGAATGTCTGGATCGGGCTCGGCGGGAGCGCTCCCAGCTGCGGCGGCTTCGCCGACAGACACAAAACCAGGTCACTCCCGAGAGCTCCAGACGCTGCAGGGAAGAGGCTCGGGCTGTCTGCAGCATTCCCAGCTCCCGGGACAGCAGGGAAAACGCTGGGATTTGGGGATGTCAGCTTGGGATGCAGCGAGGGACTGAGCGTGGGGAAGGGAATGGCCGTGAATGCCCTGCAGGGATGCTCTGGACTTGCTGGTATTTGGAGCTATTTCCAAATTCTGCAGAATAAAAGGGCAAAGGGAGGTGAACGGCCTCCAGAAACCCCGGAGAGGCTTCCCGAGCAGCGCTATCCCGTCTCATCCCAGTCCTCGTGGATCTCAGCAGGGCAAGACGCGGTTCCCGTGCCCGGTAATCTGCCCTGACCCCGTTAGCTGGGAGGCCACATCTGTCCCCCAGCAGAGCTCACATCTGGCACTGCAGAGCCAGGAACGCAAACCAGCTCCTTCCTGCAGCACCAAATCCCGCTCCGGGAATATTTCCTTTGGGCTTTTTACCCATTTCTGCAGGTTTTCAGGGTAAAGCATCATCCCTTGAGGAAGAATCCCCAGTAAATTAGAAGGCACGTCCCCGGCAAGGGTAGGAGCTCATCTGCAGGTGGGGAAACTGAGGCACAGCAGCCCCATGGCTGGCTC
This sequence comes from Sclerurus mexicanus, assembly GCA_013396755.1. Classification (NCBI taxonomy): domain Eukaryota; kingdom Metazoa; phylum Chordata; class Aves; order Passeriformes; family Furnariidae; genus Sclerurus; species Sclerurus mexicanus. The sequence goes on along the minus strand of VWZF01005690.1, from coordinate 5,650 downwards.
TGGGTGACCCTGCTGGGCATGGAAGGGGTGGAAATCGGGCAGTGCCCAGCTGGACCCATGTCATGACTGTGCCAAGGGCAGCAGGCTCCTCCATGATCCCAGCCATGGGGATTCCTAGGGGAGTAACTCAATGAAACAAAATAATTTCTCTTTTACAGCCCGGGGGACATCACAGGTGGGCTTGTGGCCCACGGGTGGTGTTAGAACAAACTTAAGTGTGTCTTGAAAGTGCCAGGTTGACTCATCAGGAAGTGTAGAGAGAGGACAATGACTAGTGGGTTCAGGCTGAAGTTTAGGTTAGATCTACGGAAGGAATTCTTCCCTGGAATGGTGGGAAGGCCCTGGCACAGACTGGGCAGAGAACTGTCCAAGGCCAGGTTGGATGGAGAGCTTGGAGCAACCTGGGCTGGTGGAAGGTGTCCCTGCCCATGGCAGGGGATGGGACTGGATGGTCTTTAAGTTCCCTTGCAACCCAAACCATCCTGGGATTCTGGGATTCTCTGGCTGGCCATGAGCTCAACCTGAAACCAGGTGGGGATGGGTGGATGGAGCCCATTGAGGATCTGCCACGTGGTTCAGGTGTGGTTTCGGTGCCTCCAATCCAAGAGGACCTCCTGTGCCAAGTGGAGAGGTGGGACACTGGCCAGGTGGCGTTTCTTCATCCCATGGCAACATAAACTGACCATGAGGCCTCCACTGAGCAAACATTGAGGAGCACCAAACCAGGACCACCCAGGCATGGTGGGAGGGACAGTGGGAACATGAGGTCCCTCACTCCTGTACCCACAGTATGATGATCCACCAGACCTGTACCTGAACCCCAAAACCCTCTGGGGACACCCAGACAGGCTGTCACGCTTCCAGCTCAGCACTGTGGGGGTGGTTTCCCCTTTTCCTGGAGTGACTGGGCTGTCTCCTGGGGCGCTGGGTCGGTGGGGGGGATGGTGATGCACCTCTGGGCAGCTGCTGGCCCCGAGCCCAGGGAACACCTTCAGGAGGGGGCTCTGCCAAAGCAAAAGCTGCTCATTCAGCTGCCCTGGTGCCCAGCCCAGCCCTGCAGGCAGGGTGTGGGGCTGAGTCAGGAGCAGCTCACCGAGGCTGTGCCTCAGCCCGGCCGTGTGGGGCTGGAACTGGCCCAAGGCTGCAGGAGCTCTTTGATGGGGGCCTTTCCCCACCCCTGAGATGCAGGAGTCAAGCAGAGGTGTCACTGTCACCTGGTGTGGACAGGGAGGGTCCCACCTCTGCTCCACGTCAGCCAGAGCAGGGGACAGAGCAGAAAGAAGAGATTCAGAGGGTCTGGGCTGGGGGTTCAGGGGGCTCAGACACCANGCAGGGGGGCTCAGACACCACTCTGGGGGTGCAGGGGGCTCAGACCATGCTCTCAGGGTGGCCTGGGGGTCTCTGGGTGCCCAGGGTAAAGCAGGCAGGGCACAGGATCAGGGATGGGGATGATGGATCTCCATCCAAATGGCCGTGCTGGAAATCAACCTGACAGGAGGGAGGGAGGGCTCATCCCAGGGGTACTGGTGGGTCTGTGCTCTGGGGTGAAGGCCGGGGGGAGAGGAAGGTCATGACAGCACCAGGAAGGATGGGAAAAAAAGGAGGAAAAGGGGTGGGAGGCACCGTGGTGAAATAACGTGGGAGATGAGTTTCTTTGTGACACACAGCAGAGTCATTGCAGACTGGAAGGGAACCGATGGGCTGGAAGAAAAACTCTGTCTGGGAGAAGGACAGGGAAGAACCTGCAGGTGTGAGGGAAGCCCAGACACACATCTGGAGAGGGTGTGGTCCCTGCAGGCAGCGGGACACAGAGTGTGGGAGCCACAGGGGCAAGAAACTCCTGGTAGGGACAGGGACAGCTTGAGAACCTCCTCTTGTGGGCAGCAGCACCATCCCAGAGCCAGGGGAAATGACAGCCAGCACAGCTGGGCTGGTACGAACAGCTCTGGTTTATCCTGGAGATGAATTAATGATCCTTCCCAACGATCCTGCCAAAGCAGCAGGGATGGAGCCGGGAGCTGAGCCAGGCAGAGCCCAGCGTGGGGGCTGCTGATGGGCTGCCACGAGGGGTCCCGGGGAGCCAGTCCTGGTGGGACACATCCCATCCAAGGTGACCTGACCTTTCAGGCCTAGGAAATGGGACAGCAGCTGTGCCAGAGGCTGGCAGGGCTCCTGGCAGGGCCAGCCCCAGCTGCGTGGCTCTTGTGCAGGATGCCCGGCGGCAAGAAAGAGCAATTGATACACTCCAAACGTCCACAGAACATCCCCACAGCCAGAGGGGTGTCCTGAGAATAGCAATGAGCTGGGCACCCCTGGCAGTGCCAGCTCAGCCCTGCCAGCCCAGCCCAGCCCCACACGAGGGGGCTGCCTGCATGGGCAGGTCTGGGGGGTGAGGAGACATCACCAGTGGTGCCAACAGCACGAGAGGGTGGGATGACCCCGAGGGGGTGAGGTCCTCCTCCCTCCAGAGCCCCGGGGGCTGCGTGCCAGCTGGGGCTGGGGCACCCGGGGGAGGAAGAGCCGTGTCTGATGCAGGGCAGGGCAGGATCAGCCCCTGGAAAGCTTGGCAGCATCTGGGTTTGCCCTTCAGTGCTGGGAGCCCAGTGGGACCCAGAACCCTTTGCCCCCTCACCCACCGCTCCTTGCCTTTGCCACCGTTCCAGCCACCCCTTCCCTTGCCGGGCCTTGAGCTGGGAAGCACATCCAGCAGCTGTCACTGCCCTGGCTGGGTGTGGGTTGGGATCACAAAAAGGAGCTGCAGGAGGAAGGGGATTCCTTCCCCGGCCCCATTGCCTTGTCCCCTTCTCCATCCTCCCTCTGTGCTGTTCCTGAGCCCACCCGTGGTGCCCCTGGGCACAGAGCTCTGGGCACCAGCAGTGCCCACGCAGGGACACAGAGGCAGCGGGTTGTGACCCCCAATGCCACCACCTGCCTGAGGTGACAGTAACACCTTTCCATCCCTGCCAGAGCACAGAAAACCAGGACATCCCTGCCGTGGCTGTTTATCC
>VWZF01005689.1:21814-48512 GCA_013396755.1 Sclerurus mexicanus | reverse complement strand
ACCAAACCTTTAGGCATCAATCCCTTAATGAATGAATTGACTTCCACTTCCATTGCATTGTTTCTTTTTCATCATAGTGGTGACTGAGATAGTTGAAGGCTTTAGCCACAGTGTCTATTGGTATGTTTTCAGATCCAGAAGACCCTCTCTCCTCGAGGGTGATGAACAGTACTAAGCATTGTTTGGTAGGTACAGGCCAGGCCCCAGTACAATTTGATAAGTTGTGCCTCTTTGGAATAGCCGGGGCATCTTTTTTCAAACATTTTATCATTTTATCAGGATCTGGAAGTGAAGTCCCAGACCACTGGAAGTAATAACCTTTCTAGATGTATGCCCATATTTTCCTACATGCTTTGCCACCCATAACTGTACTGCCATGGGGTCTGGGGGATATTCCTAAATTGCTTGTTAACTTTGGAAAAAGTGAAAACAGTATTCCTAAGGAATACCAATAGGAGTATTTTCATTACCCAAGGATGTTGGTTATAATGAGGGAGAAAACATCATGGAAGAAGGTGGCAAAGGTGCCAATCTGTATTTCCTCCATGAAAAACCTCTTGGAGGAAGTGTAATTGTTAATTGTCTCCATGAGACAGTTCCTGAAGTATGGTAATGGAATCAGTACAGAGCCCAAATAGCAAATTAAGCTAAAGACCAGTGTTTTAATAATAAATCTCCCAGGCAAAACACTACTAAGTGCTATAGAGCACATAAAACTGCAAAAGCCAAAACCAGTCTTTAACATGTACAGTAAAAAAGGGAGTGTGGCACAGATCAGTTAAATTAATGTTGAGAACAGATACATCAATATTGTAACCAGAAAATGTTAAAAGATATAATTATAAGTTCCTTCTAATACTTTCTGGTAAAATCTGTTATTATCTCAAACCCTTTGAGCCCCATATTGGGTGCCAAAAAGGGCTGTTGTGGTTTAACCCCAGATGGTGGCTAAGCACCACAATGGGGGAAGAATTAGAAGGATAAAAATGAGACATTTGTAGGTTGAGATAAAGACAGTTTTAATTGTTAAAAAGAAAGTAAAAAAAATTGTAAGGGGAAAAACCCCCACCCACCAACCGACAAAGAGAGAGGAAAATAAAATCCAAGAAAAACAAGTAATACAAATGAAAACAATTGCAAACCAGTGACAGACTGATGCCCAGACAGTCCTCAAGCACACTGTCTGCCCCCCCATAGGAGCTACTATGAAGAAATTTAACTCCATTCCAATGAAAACCAGTATACCTAAGCTTGGGATTACACTTAAGGAATAATTTATACTAACCTTCTAGTAATGAAACTCTCTTGAATGTTTAATGCTTTGTATTTATACTCTTATTGTAGCTATCTGCATGTCTTTTTGAGAAACTATTCTGTATCTTCTTTTTAGCACTTATCTTCATATCCAAATACCTAAATAGTAGATAATCCATAGGCTTTATTATACAAAATTAGGTTTTGATAGAAATATTATTTTCTTAGACTATTAAGGAAATCTTTGTTTTACTTGTGTTTAGTATTTGATCCCTCTTGATAAAAGAATGTTACTGTCTTTGAATGTTGTTGTGGTATTTTTTGTTTCATGCATCCTTAGCGTACTTTAAAGTATCTATTAGATTCTAAATGTAAATTAAAGAACGGTAAATATTCATGTGATATTCATAGCTACTTAAACTGCATGAAAAATGTACATGGTGTGCTTGGGATACCAATAAATGTATCTTTCATGATCAGATTTTCTCAAATGTTTTGCTAAAACTATGCTCAAGAATTCACTGTATTCATTAAACTGTGTATTATGATTGTTCTTCTAACATATGTCTTATTGTAACTCTCTTCAGTTTCCTTAAAGGAGATATGTTTATTGTACATAATGAATTGGAAGATGGCTGGATGTGGGTTACAAACCTACGGACAGATGAACAAGGTCTTATTGTAGAAGACCTGGTAGAAGAAGTGGTAAGTAATTTTATATTCAAATCTGTTGAAGAACTGAGATTTTATTTTTTTTTTTATTAGTTGTGTGTGGAAGTTAATATTGAAATTAAACCAAACTAGTGGCATTTAGCTGCCTGACTTTATGTACTTTTCTAAACTTTACTGCAGTATTTGAATCTGCTAGTTTTAAAATAGTTTAGCAAACCATTAAGTCTAATTCAGTATCCAAAGTACATATTCACGTTATCCAAACAAATTCATGTGCAAATGAATGACACTGTGAACTTATTAAGCAGTTCCCTAAACTCACCAGTCCTGATAACTTGCTAGTCATTCAGTTGCATTCGTTCTTTTTGTTTGTTTGCTATGAAATATTCATAAATGTATAGACTGAAATTTTGCAGTATGTCTTTGTTTTCTTTTTTTTTTGTTTAAGGGCCAAGTGTGGATATCAAAATACTGATGAGTTAATTATACCTAGAAGGGCTTATGCTAAGTCAGGAAGCTAATCAGGTGACATAAAGATAATTGATTTACTGCAGGACAATAAAAAAAGTTCACCATTGCTTTGGAGTCCTGATGATTTTTGCTTTGCAGCATATATATATTGCTATTAGTAGAGTTTGCTTCACCTGTTTCTCACATCTATATCAGGATGTGAATGGCTAAATTGAAATGGTAGCATTAGAGTATCTAATTATAAATTTCTACATTAGTGGTTGAAATTCAGGAAAGTTGAGATTTAAGTTACCACATGTAAAGAAGGACTTGAAGAGAAACAGAAACAATCTTTTGAAATAATGTGTTATGGCTGAATTTCCACTTTGTGAATGAAGTTGAAAACCTCTTTACATGAACTGTACAATAAGCCATCTAGTTCAAAATGTCTTGGACTTCTTAGTGGTGTTTATTTCTACAGAAGGTTTTAACCTATGAAGTTTACTTTTCTAAACTCAAGCATACTGTTGTCATGCACTTAATATGTTAATTTTCTCATAGGGAAGAGAAGAAGATCCCCATGAAGGCAAAATGTAAGGATTTTTGTTTTGTTATTAAAAGCAAATCATAAAACAACTGTTTGTAAACTTTAGCTATGAGATTGGGAAGGTGAACCAAAGCTGTGTGTACTTGTTTTTTAATCTTAAGACTTTTTTTTCTACACTAGCTGTTGAAGTTGCATAGGTCATTGACATGAAGTCTTTTATTAGTTTTGCTATGATAAAATCTTGAATGAGTCTCTGTGGTCATTTTACCTAGGATATATACAATGGGGGATGTATTGTTTTCTGATTTGTGGGGTTTTTTTATATATAGAGTTTACCTTAGAGGTAACCTTTTCTCGGATCTGCTCAACTCTAAGTGCAGGAGAGAGATCAAAGTATCATTCAGAGGAATGATAGTGTAAGAGTAAACACTTGATATTAGCCTCATGTGCTAACACTTAAAGTGAAAACCAGGAGACACAAGAATAATCTGTTTGCAGTGAATTCCAACTTGTTAAATAATTAAAAAAACAACCAAACTAGTACAATTTACAATGAACAATGAATTGATACAGTAAACTTGTTATATTATTTTAGTAGTTAAGATGAGCAGCAAATTAAAGTTATAGAAAATTTCTAGTAGCTGGATAACTTCATCTGTCCTCCATTTGCTTGCAATAATTGCAGCTGCTGCTTCCTGTGTTTATTGCCCAGTTTGCAGTCTCCAAAGGACTGATGTTTGAAGAAGGCATTTCTTGTTGTGGTGGAGTTTTCTTGGTGGTTTGTTTTTGTTTTTAATAGGGGAAAGGAAATGATTGATGTGTGGCTTCAGTTTACTGGTTTCTAATGTTGTGCTAGTCAGTTTGGTATAGCAGCATAACAGTAGTAGGGATGCCTTCAAATAGAGAGACTTTTCTTTTTTTAACAAAGTAGTTTGTAGCAGACTCTTAAAGCTTTGACACTCAATCCAGTTACTTATGCTGCTCAGAATATTCCAGGAGAGACAGGGATTTCTGCAAATATTCCAATAGCCGGAGATTCTCCTGTAAAGGTAATATAGAAAGCAAGTTAGAACTAGAGCTCTTTTTTGATATGTAAGAGACTTTCTTTTACACAAAATCATTAAGGTTGGAAAAGACCTTGTAAGATCAAGTCCAACCATCAACCCAGCATCACCACCATGTTCACCACTAAACCATGTTCTAAAGTGCCATATCCACACATTTTTTGAACACTTCCAGGGATGGTGACTCCACCACTTCCCGGGGCAGCCTGTTCCAATGCCTGACTGCCATTTCCATGAAGAAATTTTTCCTAATATCTAATCTAAACCGCTCCTGGTGCAATTTTCTTTCAAGGCCTTAGTTTGGTTCCATTTTGGGCTATTTCACAAAATCATTTAGGTTGGAAAAGACCTCTGAGATCGAGTCCAACCTTTGACTGATCACTATCTTGTCAACTAGACCATGGCACTAAGTGCCACATCCAGTCTTTCTTGAACACCTCCAGGGATGGTGACTACCACCTCCCTGGGAAGCCAGTTCCAGTAGTTAACAACCCTTTCCCTGAAGAAATTCCTCCTGATGTCCAACCTAAACCTCCCCTGGCACAGCTTGAGGCTGTGTCTTCTTGTCCTGTTGCTAGTTGCTCGGGAGAAGAGGCCAACCCTCACCTGGCTACAACCTCCTTTCAAGTAGTTGTAGAGCAATAAGGTCTCCCCTCAGCCTCTTCTTCCCCAAGAACCCCTGTTCCCTCAGCTGCTCCTCATATGACTTACTCTCTAGACCCTTCACCAGCTTTTTTGCCCTTCTCTGGACATGCTCCAGCACCTCAGTGTCCTTCTTGCAGGGAGGAGCCCAGAACTGGACACTACTCAAGGTGTAGGACACACTCACCAGTGCTGAGTATTAGAGGGACACTTCCCTGGTCCTGCTGGCCACACTATGCTGTGTGATGGCACTCAAGATGATTTGTTCCATAACCTTGCCAGGCACTGAGATCAGGCTGACAGACCTGTAGTTCCCTGGATTCTCTTGTAGATGAGCATCACGTTGGCCAACCTCCAGTCATCTGGGACCTCCCTGGTTATCCAGGACTGCTGATAAATGATGCAGAGCAGCTTAGTGAGCTCTTTTACCAGCTCCCTCAATACCCTCGGATGAATCCCATCCAGCCCCATAGACTTATGAGTGTCTAAGTGGCACAGCAGGTCCCTAATTACTTCATCCTGGATTACAGGGAGTCTATTTTGCTCCCCATTCATGTCTACCAGCCCAGGTGACTGGTTGCCCTGAGGATAACTGGTCTTTCTGTTAAAGACTGAGGCAAAGAACATATTAAGTACCTCAGCCTTTTCCTCATTCTTGGTGACAATGTTCCCCTCTGCATCATATTTTTAATTGTCTTTTACAGCAGTGGCCAGATTGAGTTCTAGCTGAGCTTTTGCCTTTCTAATTTTCTCTCTACATGACATCCTTGTACTCTTCCTGAGTTGCTTGCCTCTTCTTCCAAAGGTCATATACTCTTTTTTTTCCCGAGTTCCAGAGAAAGCTCCCTGTCCAGCCAGGCTGATGGTCTTCCCCACCAGCTTGTCTTTTGGCACACAGGGACAGCCTGTTCCTGTACCTTTTTAAGATTTCCATCCTGAAGTATGTCCAGCCTTCCCAAACACTGTTGTTATTAACAACATGCTTAAAACACACATGCATGCACACATACACTCTGCAACGAAAGGCCCAATTTCTAGCTTTCCTTTAAAAGACAGGATGAACTCTTAATGTGTAGCATGTGGTGTGTCACATGTAAACTGAATAGCCATGAAACATCATAGGTATCAGGTTGAGATGGGCAAATTGCTGATTTTTTTTTAGGATGATGCTCTGGCACAGGATTACAGAAGATATAAGGTGTGAAATTAAAGCAATTTGTATTCAATGGTTAATAGAGATGTGTTTTCTTTCCTCAGCTCCTAGCGAAATTCAATTTTAGTTATTCTGTATAGTATTTAACTTTCATAAAAGTGCTTGGGCTTTGCATGTCATGATTCAAATCAATTGCTATCTGAGAGTGGCTTCAAATATGCCTGTCTTTATTCAGCATTTAATCAATGCCTTTAATCTCTAAAAACACATGGATTTGAACATCTTTGTGTTGGACACCTGTACTCAAATGAGTTTAAATAGATGTAGATATTTATTTTTCATTCTGTTGGTAGAAAACCAGAATCACTGAATAACATCACACTTGCTTATATAATCTATATTTACTAGATATTTTTAAACAAAGATTAATTCATATGTACCAGAGATTACTTCATAGAAGTCAGAGCCTTAGATGTCACAACTGAAAAAGAGAGCTGATAATCTTGCTTTCTAATTTTTCTTTTGATCTTTAAGATGGTTCCATGGGAAGATCTCCAAACAAGAAGCTTACAATTTGCTGATGGCAGGTATTTTTATTTCAGATGGAAATACAGTGGTAAGGGAATGAGACAAAGTAATCCTTTGTGACTGCAGGAAAACCTGGGGATTTTTTCTGTATGAACATATGAGCATCAGATCTGTGGTTGCTACTACATTGGAAAAAAACCTCATGGCTGAGCACTGAGTATTTTTTTATATTCTCAAGTACAGTTAGCTTCAGAATTCTAATTGAAATGGCCATTTTTTTAAATTTTTGTAATATGCATAAATATATCTTGACTTCATTAAAATGCTGAGGAGAAAATACAGAATCACAGAATATGCTGAGTTGGAAGGGACCCACAAGGATCATCGAGTCCAACTCTCAGCCCTGCATAGGACCATCCCCAAGAGTCACACTATGTGCCTGATAGCATTGTCCAAATGCTTCTTGTACTCTAGCAGGCTTGGTGCTGTTATGTACTTATAGGAGAATGTATTAAACTGCAGTCTCCTCATAGAGGAAATAATTTTAAAAATTAAAACATCAAAATTTCTGACTCATACTGTCAAATAACATACCTTAAATATGAAAACAAAAATCTTTAGTTTTTTTGAAAACATTGTCAAAACTCTCACATGCACATCATATGCTCTTGTAAAGAGGTGACAAAAGTTGGGGATAGGTTGTCAGCTACAGCCAAATGATTTGGCATTAACTTTGGCAGTTTAGTACTACTTCATCCCATTTGGGTGAAGAATGGGGATCACTGTTGGAAATTACATCAGACCTTCTCCTTTAAGTGTGAAATTCTTGCTAATTTGTACAGAAAGACCTTTGATAAGAGTTCATAAATGACACTAAGTAACAGTGAATAATACTGTATTATGATATCTTTTCAGTTGGTCAAGTGTGCAGTTTTCTTGTGAGGCCTTCAGATAATACCCCTGGTGATTATTCACTTTATTTTCGGACTAGTGAAAACATTCAGCGTTTTAAAATATGTCCAACATCAAACAATCAGTTTATGATGGGAGGCAGATATTATAATAGGTAAGTTTTAGTAGTTGGGTGTATTTTATACTGCTGTAAAGAACTTTTATAGCATATTGCTGATATGATCATAAGGTTTCAGTGTTTCTTAAGGATATACTATGAGTTTTAACTAACTTGCTTAGTTGTAACTAAATACATTCTAAAAGCCTTCAAAAACTTAGGTGTAACTTGTTTCTTTTGAAGTATTTTTCTCCTGTAAATTATTTTCTTCACCCTATAAATTGGATTATGACATGTAATTAGGAGAATGCTGTGTTGTCTTGGAAACTACTATTTATAAAAGGGAGTTTTGTGTATGTGAAAGGGGAAAATTAAAATGTTAGTTTTATTGGAGACATTCAGTAGGTATTTTAAAGTATAAATAATAGAAAGGAGTATTAACAACAAAGGGAAAAATAATTGTTGAAAAAAGTCAATAAATTAATCACCTTAAAATATCTGAATGATATTTTGGTCAGAAGTGCAGATCACTAAATTTAGAGTGATGAAACTTAGGATGGGTTTGTTTTGCCATGGGTATAAAAACATGATAATATATACAAAAAGAAATTACAAGAAATGTTTCCCCTTTCATGGGGAAAGTTATTAACACAGCTCCATCCTTGAGTCTGTCACAACTCCATGAATAAGATTATCAAAATCTCTCAGTAGTGAAAACTCACTTTTCTCTTTTAATTGAGGCCATTGCCTGTCACATGATCAGAAATTTTCCAGACTTGTTCAGCCAGAACCAGGACATTTTTCATCCCAATAGAGAATTTTTCTCAATTCCAGCTTAGCTCCTGAGTGGGTAGAGATTCAGCAGATAGTGTGTCTGAGAAAATGTTGAGGTCTCCTAACTAAGAAGTTCAGTGGACCTCTTTATATGACTTCAAATGAATGATGGTTTGAGACTAAGAAATTGGAACCTTATTAACAGATGTATATCCCACACACAGGCTGCTTGAGTACCTTCTACATTAATTAGCCTGGCTTCCAGACATCCTCATTGAAAATCAAGCTAGCTGCAGTATCAGCCTTTGAAGGTAAATCCTCTTTTGCCCATTCTCTAGTGTGCTGNGCAGCTGCTGCAAATGGTCCATTGTTCTTGGGAAATGAATAGAGGGGGGTAGAATACATAGCTTTGATCACCCCCACACAGTGATAACTGGTCCCACCTGCTGAACTAGGACATCTAGTTACCTGGCGTATTAGGAGGATGATAGGCTTCAGACACCCTAGGTGATGTCAAACTAATTAGCAAATTTGTGGAAGTCTTATTAGTCTCAAATGGCATTGCAACATTAGATACTATAGCTCCAGAAGCTTACTGCAATAAGTTATTACTTTAGGAAATTAATTTCCCAGTGCTGGATTCACTAGTGAAGATTTTTTCCTTGATGTTGTATGGAAAACAAGATGAAAAGATTAAGTATCACTAAGTTATGATAATATGCTTTTAGAGGATTTTTTGAATATTTTAGTACTTAGGTTGCAAAGATCTTCCTACTTGGCTTTGAAAGACTTCTAGTTTTAGTTGAATGTTTGAGGGAATTACTAATATATTCTTAGGCTCCAATTCTGTCTAAATTCATATTTACTGAAAGTTGATAAACTTCTTGGAAGTTCAAACAGTATGTAATGCAGGATAATGATGCAAAATTAAGGTGGTAACTGCCCTAAACCATAAGATCTACTGGAGAGGGCAATAAATAAGAAGCAGGAAAAAAAAAGGAATAGCTTTCTATAGGCTTCTTAATTCTTGTACTGGTTTATTTGCCATGGAACCTGGAAGAAGGAAGTCTTTAAATATATGAAGACTAAGGTGGATTGTTGTATGGAACAGTCAGAAGTGGCTGAAAAGCATCAAACGGCATTAAATCCAGAACAGAAATATAGGAAGTAGGAATTTATGCAAGATAATGAAATGATTTATGAGCATTTCTTGGGGCAGAGAGAACATCTGTGTTTATTCTTTATAATTTATCTAAAAATGTAGAGTTTGTCTTCAAGGTGAAATACTAGAGGTTGAAGAAGTGCTGCTTGTTTAAGTGCATGCATTAAACAGTTTTCATTGATCTTTTTTATAAGCTATTTCTTTGAGTGCTCTGAAGGTATCTGCTTTAAATTTGATACTAGTATTAGACTGGAACTTTAAAAAAAATCATCCTTGGTAGTAGTGTTGTTTCTCTTGAATATTCTTCTCTTGCAGCTTTAGTGATTTTAAGTGGGATTAAAAATGGATAAAATAAAGCCAATCTGTTCTTTGCAGAGTATTGATTGCAGTTATAGCCACATAAATTATAAAACAAAGTTTTCCATACAAAAGTAAGAGCCTGAAGAATAGTTAGGAAACCAACTCAGAAGTTGACTATTGTTTTATTTCCAAGGTAATTTAAATATCCAGACATGGGACTGGAAGGTCTGCAACAAATATAAGCAATGCTATATTGATCATGGCAAAAAATTCCTGGGTGCATCTTGGGAATCTAGTGTTTTGTGATGCATAGGAAGACTACTTTTTCCACTAACATTTTCCCTTTGCATGTTCACCCACTATTCTGCATATAAATTACTCAAAACTATTATTGATGAATGTAGCTAACAGACTGTATTTACACTCTCTCATATGGAGATCTGCTTTCATTATTTTTTATATCGTTACTACAAAACAGGCAATCTGTAGTCTTTTAGTTGTCTATTTGAAGGTCCTAATATATAGGAAATGTTAAATACATATTGAGTGAATTATTTTGGCTAGATGATGAAATAGTATTTTTCCATGTACTTCAGTAAAGCATGTAACTTTTGTGATCTTTATGTTTATTCCATGGATAAGATAGGTGACTACTGGGCTACTCATCACTGATGAGGCCACACCTTGGATACTGCTTTCAGTTTTGGGTCCCTCGCTACAAGAAAGACATTGAGGTGCTGGAGTGTGTCCAAGAAAGGGCAACAAAGGTGATGAAAGGTCTAGAGCACAAGTCTTATGAGGAGCGGCTGAGGGAATGGAGGTTGGTTTAGCCTGGAGAAAAGGAGGCTCAGGGGGGACCTTATTGCTCTCTACAATTACCTGAAAGGAGATTGTAGCAAGGTGGGAATCAGCCTCTTCTCTCAGGCAACTAGTGACAGGATGAGAGGAAAAGGCCTCAAGGTGTGCCAGGGGAGGTTTAGATTGGATATTAGGAAAAATTTCTTCACTGAAAGGTTAATTAATCATTGGAACAGGCTGCCCAGAGAAGTGGTGGAGTCACCATCCCTGTAGGTATTTAAAAGACATGTACATGTGGCACTTAGGGACATGGTTTAGTGGTAAGACCTGACAGTGCTGGGTTAATGGTTGGACTTGATTGTCTTAGAGATCTTTTACAACCTAAATGATTCTATGAATATCTACTTTTTCATGTAAAAATTGGCAAAGTCTGTTGGGGGGGCAAGGGGTGTGATGGCAGGACAGGAGGGGACATGATTTTACTAACTGTGTATCATGAAATCTCAAACAGAAAATATATGCTTACTAGCCTGTGACTGCACCATCCTGAACATGCTGTTTCATCTCAGAAGCTAAACAGCATTGGGCCCAGTTAGTACTGGATGGGAGACTGCTTGTGAATACTGAGTCCAGGTGTTGTAGGTTTCTAGAAAAGGGCCATGAAGATGATGTATTAGAGTATCTGTCATATAAGGACAAGTGGAGAGAGACTGTTCAGCTTTGAGAAGAGAAGGTGGTGGTGCTGAATCTTATTGCTCTGTATAAATAGGAGGGAGCAAAGGAGAGAGAGAAACTCTTTTAGTGGTGGCCAGTGACAGAAAAAGAGGCACTGGGCACAAATTGAAATATAGAAAATTCCATCGGAACACAAAAAACCTTTTTTTTCCCTATTGTGATGGTGATCAAACACCAGAAGAGGATGCTGAAAGAGGTGGTAGAGTCTCCTTCCTTAAAGATACTCAAAACATGACTGAACAAGGTCCTAAGTAATCTGTTATCCCTCCTTTGAGATGGGGACTTGAACTAAGTGATCTTGGATGTCCCTTCCAACCTCAACTATTCTGTGAATAGCTTCCATATTTTAGAGTTGGGTTTCTTTTGTTTGGTTTTGTTTATGATGTGGTTTTGTTTGGGAAGGGTGNGCACTGATAGGAAAACATATTTGACCTATTGAAGCATCTCTTCATTTCTCCCATCTTTTACCAAATGTTTTTGGAAATGAGTTTGTTGGGTTCTGTTGGATTTTTTTTGTTTTGTTGCCTTTTTTTTGGTGTGTGTGTGGGCATTGTTTTGTTTTGGGGTTTGTGTTTTTTTTGGGGTGAAGGGAGCTGGTTGGATCAACTAGCGATCATCTAGTCCTGGACTGACCAAAAGTTAAAGCATATTACTAAGGCCACTGTCCACAGACAGGCATGGGGCATTGACCACCTCTTTAGGAAGCCTGTTCCAGTGTTTGACCATCCTCTCAGTAAAGAAATGTTTCCTAATGTCAAGTTTGAACCTGCGCTGGCACAACTTTTAACCATTCCCACATGTCCAGGGGGAAGAGATCAGCAATTCCTTCTCCACTTCCCCTCCTCTGGAAACTGTAGAGAGCAATGAGGTTGCCCCTCAGCCTTCTTCCCTCCAAACTAGACAAGCCCAGAGTCCTCAGCCAGTCCTCACAGGACATTCCTTCCAGCCCTTTTACCAGCTTTGTTGTCCTCTGGGCACATTCAAGGACCTTTACATCCTTTTTAAATTGCAGGGCCCAGAACTGCACACAGTACTCAAGATGAGGCTGCCCCAATGCTAAATACAGAGGGATAATTACCTCATTTGACCAGCTGGATATGCTTTGTTTGACACACCCCAGGATGTGGTTTGCCCTCTTGGCTTCCAGGACATAGTGCTGACTCCGACTGAGCCTGCTGTCAACCAGCACCCCCAGATCCCTTTCTGCAGGGCTGCTCTCTAGCCATAGTTTCAACTCTAGTTGAGCTTTGGCCTTCTATGTCTTCTCCCTTCATATGCAAACAAGGGCTCTGTAATCTACTTGTGAACCCTGACCTTGATTGCAGACATCATGCGCTTTTTTTCCTTCTGAATTCCAAAAGGAGTTCCCTGTTCAGCCAAGCTGATCTTCTGCCCTGCTTGCTTGACTTACAGCATAATGGGATTGCCTGCTCCTGTGCTTTTAAAAGATCCTTCTTAAAAACTGACCAGCACTCATGGACCCCTAAGCCCTCAAAAGCAGATTCCCAGGGGACACTGCTAACTAGCTCCCTGAATAGCTTTAAGTTTGCTCTCTTGAAATCCAGGGTAGTAACTCTGCTGACCATTTTTCTCATTACGCTGAAAATTTTAAACTCAACCATTTCATGATCACTGTGGCCATGACAGCCACCTACCATCACATCTCCCATGAGTCCTCTATTTGCAAACAATAAGTCTAGGAGGGCATCTTTCCTAGTCGGTTCACTGAGTACCTGTGACAAGAAGTTGTCTTCCACAAACTTCAGGAATTTCCTA
This sequence comes from Sclerurus mexicanus, assembly GCA_013396755.1. Classification (NCBI taxonomy): domain Eukaryota; kingdom Metazoa; phylum Chordata; class Aves; order Passeriformes; family Furnariidae; genus Sclerurus; species Sclerurus mexicanus. Next base: position 35,648 of record VWZF01005689.1, on the reverse strand, counting down.
GAGTTAATTGTCACAGCAATATGGTATTCCCAGTTGATGTCAGGGAAGTAGAAAACTCCCATAAGGACATGGGCTATCGATCCAGAGATTTCTCCTAATTGCCTGTAGAATAACTCATCAGTGCTATTATCCTGGCTGGACAATCAGTAGTAGACACCTACTATGACAGCTGCTTTGTTTTCCATTCCCCAAATCCTCACCCAGAGGCTCTCAACCACATCATCCCTAACTGTAAGGGCTGTACAGTCATATCCCTCCCTTATATACAGTGCAACTCCTCTGCCTCACCTGCTCTGCGTATCCCTTCTGAACTGCCCTCCAACCCAGCGCTCCAACTGTGGGACTTGTTCCACCAAGTCTTGCCAATGACATCATAGCTCTGGGAACTGACCAACACTTCCAGTTCATCCTGTTTGTTTCTTGTACTGCATATGTACAAGTATTTCAGGTGTGTTCCTAAGCCCTCAGTGCTCCCTGGAGCAGCATAAATGTTCCCATTAGCATTGCCACCCTCAGTCAATGCCATGTCAACCCTTGGCTTACCTTCAACTCTCCTGTTGGGATCCCCTTCCCACACTGATTCTAGTTTAAAGCCCTCTAAATCAGTCCCGCCAGCTTATGAGCAAGGAAGCATTTCCTCTGTCAGGACAGGTAGATCCTGTCAGGTCCCAGAATACCTTATGTCTCAAAGACTTTTCCATGGTTATAAAAAACAACATTCTGGTAGAGACACCAGTCCTGGAGCCAGGTATTGATGTCTTGAGTTCATCTGTTTCTTCTAAAGCTTCTCCCCCTTACTGGGAGGATTGAGGAAAATGCTACCTGTGCATGCTTTTGGAATATAGGCAGAAACGTACTATTACTTATATAGGTAGTGGAACTTCCAGTCCCGTGTCTGGATATGCAAACTACCTGGGAAATAAAACAATATTTGAATGTAAGGTAGGATGTTGTTGTTGGGACGGACTCGATAAAAAGCAGGCGAAGATCCCGAATAGATAAAAGTGAATCCCNCTTGGCTTACCTTCAACTCTCCTGTTGGGATCCCCTTCCCACACTGATTCTAGTTTAAAGCCCTCTAAATCAGTCCCGCCAGCTTATGAGCAAGGAAGCATTTCCTCTGTCAGGACAGGTAGATCCTGTCAGGTCCCAGCATACCTTATGTCTCAAAGACTTTTCCATGGTTATAAAAAACAACATTCTGGTAGAGACACCAGTCCTGGAGCCAGGTATTGATGTCTTGAGTTCATCTGTTTCTTCTAAAGCTTCTCCCCCTTACTGGGAGGATTGAGGAAAATGCTACCTGTGCATGCTTTTGGAATATAGGCAGAAACGTACTATTACTTATATAGGTAGTGGAACTTCCAGTCCCGTGTCTGGATATGCAAACTACCTGGGAAATAAAACAATATTTGAATGTAAGGTAGGATGTTGTTGTTGGGACGGACTCGATAAAAAGCAGGCGAAGATCCCGAATAGATAAAAGTGAATCCCCTCTTATTTTTTCACACCGCTACTTTTATATATTTCCTAAGTGTATGTGCACTAACGTTATTGGTGCTCATTACACACAAACAATCACCTATTGGCCACAGTTACAAACGACTGTCTCTGTACAAACTCATCCAGGTTTCTTATCTTCTGCCTCTCCTGAGTTCTCTCAGTCTTTGCAAGTTGTTTATCTTCATGGGTACACAACAATCTGGCCAAAGTCAAATTCTTCTTGCTCTGTCAAGAAATCCACAGGCCTGGTGCAGTTTCCCACAGTAGCACATATTAATGTTTCATTTTTGATTTAGGAATGGAGTAGGATAGGCATACCTATCCTACCACATATCTTATGCCACTTTGTCCTCTCATTCTGTTTTCTTTCTGAAATCTAACCTTCCTAAGGGAGTTTTCCAAAAACTTGAAAAATTTAGAAGGGGGGCAGCAGCACAGGGTGTATCTGGGGATTCCATGTCAAAGTAGAACATAAGAAACATTGACCCAACAGTTATACATTGAACAAACTTTGAAATTATCTTTAATTTGATAGATAAATTCAGACTAGATAATGATTGAAATTGTTGGAAGCCTTTTTTATTTTAATTGATAGATTAATCCATGTTTTGAAAGGCTGAAAAATATGGGCTTAACATGTTAATTCTTTTTTCTTTATAATTTAATGATGAATAGGGTAGTGTTCTGTTTTCTGGATTCTTCACTATTTGAAATGTCAGCAGTTGGAATAACTCTTAATTCACTCATTAAGTGTTAAAAGACTGATACTACTCATTATGATGAGATACTTTTAAAATTATCCAGGTAGCTAGGATCTGGGCAGCGTAATAAACTATGCTAAACATTTTACAATTACTAAAGTAACTGTAGAATAGTATTGAGACTCATATTTATTTCTCTATATCAAACCAAGTTTAACCATTCATTTTTTTAAATTCATAGTTATTTATACCTTCCTTGATGTATTTTGTGTGTAAGTAGGATTTTGTTGCTGTCAGATGCTCAAAAGATGTATAAACCCTCTTTTCCTGTTGCTTAGATTCTTTCTGTGATCTGTTCAATCTCATGCTTTGCATTTTACGTTAGGGAACTTGGATCACTTGCAAATTCATTCTCAAGTGTATTTGATAATTTGTAGTATCTTTCTGTTTGTAATGTTTGGTTTGTTCAGTCATTTGGATTGCTTTAGTGGTAAGACAATAGACAATGACCATCTGAGTTGAGTTTGTGTGGGGGAGAAGACTACTAAAGAAAAAAAAGAAAGCCTTAATCATTTCATCAAGGTATAAAGTCCTAGTCTATAGTTATTCTAACTCCAAAATGAGTTTTCAAGCACAACTTAGTTTGTTCTTCAGCTCATTTTACAACTTCTTATGTTGAGGGATGACTCCTGTTTTTTTAACCAAGGAAGGAGAGGAGACACTGACAGTCAAGGTATTCTTGATTTGATGAAGGAGGAAAAAATTGTATAAAGCTGCTTTATTATTGATTGCCCTCATAAAAAGATGTTGGCAATAGCTGTTCAACATGCAAAATACAAGTGATTCTTTTATGCAGTGTAGTAAAGCTTAAATTTTTATGGAGAAAATGGCATATGCATGTTGCATATCAATACAAAATTTATTTGGTTTTTAGTAATACTGAGAAATTCAAATCACATTACAAACTTGAAAAAATAAAAATGTTCACGGGAAGATTAATGAGTATACACTAGTTCATAGCTTTAGGAGAATGAAATAGATAATAAGTAAACAGATGTCTTTATTGTTTTAGTTGCATGTATTTTATGATTGCTTTTATGGTAATTTTTATAGTATCCTGTATTTTTCCTTTGGACAAAATTTTACCCAATTGTAGTAGGCCAAAGATCTATCACATGTGCCTTATTGATTACATTTGCACACACAGCTAACAGTCTGTATGAAGTGAGCAAACACATAATGTATGTTTTTGTTCTCTAGGGAATTACTCAGTTCTTTATCTTCAGGTTGATATTTCATATATAAATGTTTAATCTGTGTTGATGTTAACTTCTCTTTATTGCAACATAACTCTCAATAACTGCAAAAATAACATCAAAGATATATTGAATTTTAGATTGTGTTTGTCACTACTTCTTTCCTGATCCTTCAAAATAGAATTTAAACCTGACCTGGTAATTAGAATGTAAGCTTACCCATAGAGGAATGTTTCTGACTGTTTAACTTAACATGGTAGCTCGGTGTTTTGAAGTATAATCTGCATAATCCATATTACAAAACTTTTTTTATTTCCCATTCCTGTCTTCCTAGAAAGAAATTGCTTTGCACAGTTTGAAGTATCTTCCATTCCCCTTCCCTAATTACTCTAGGACTTGGAAAATTATTACCAATAAAATAGCAATTTTCAGCCTGGTTGGAGAACTGGGAAATGCATGTGTTACTTGAATGTGGAAAAGGTAGCGTACTCATTTGGCATTGTGGTGGGTTGACCTTGGCTGGCTACCAGGTGCCCACTGAGACCCCCTCTCACCCCCTCCTCTCCTCAGTGGGACAGGGAGAAAAATAAGATGAAAAACTCATGGGTCAAGATAAAGGCAGTTTAACAAAGCAAAGCAAAGGCTGCATGCAGAAGCAAAGGAAAACAAGATTTTTTTTCTCTTCTTCACATCAGCCAGCAATGTCCAACCACTTGCTGGGAAGTAGAGCCTCAGTATGCATAGTGGTTGCTTTGGAAGACAAATGCCTTAATAACAAATGCCCCCTCCACTTCTCTTAGCATTTATTGCAGAGCACAATGACATATGTTATGGGATATCCCTTTGGTCATTTTGGGTCAGCTGTTCTATGTCCCCTCCCAACTTCTTGCCCACCCCCAGCCTACTGACCTATGAGGAGTGGGGTTGAAGAGACAGCCTTGATGCTGTGTGAGCACTGTTCAGCAGTAGCCAAAACTTGTTGTTTATCGACACCTTTCTAGCTAAAAATACAGAGTACAGCACTGTGAGGGCTGCTGTGGGGAAAATTAACTACATCCCTGACAGACTCAATACATGCATTTTCAACAACTGATTGAAAATGTTCTGTGAAGTTTAGAATAAATACATTATGAGAACAGTTCCGTGAATTTTCTTGACTTCAATGTATTAGTAAATTGTCATTGCTGCAAATGAGATTATGATGTTTAACACTTGATTCCTATTATAAATTTGTGAGATGTAGTGTGATTGCATGTCTCATACAGAGGAAAATCTGATTTAACGTTTTAAATCTTATTTTTCTTTTTTAAACAGTATTGCTGAGATCATTGAACATTATAGAAAAGAACAGATTGTTGAAGGATATTACCTTAAAGATCCCGTTCCAATGCAGGTAAAACTTCATCTCTGAGCACTTGTTATTGAAGATATTGACTTAATCCTCAAATATTTATAATATAGGAAATTAATTGCAGCAGAGGTATTCCCTCCTCAATTTTTGTTTTGTTTGTCTCTTTCTTTCATTTCATTCTCATATGCATTTATCTAAGGTTGGCTTGTAGTAAACTATGATAAGCTTTGTCTGTGCTCTTGGGGTGTAAATGCTCCATCTTGTGCCCCTAACTCTGGACCCTGAAGTAGGCTGCTCTCCATTCTTCTGTGTCTTTCTTCCTCCAGAGAAAATCCATATGCACAGAAAAGCTTCAGAGATGATCAAGGGGCTGGGATTTACAGGGTGTGTTCAGGAACAGTCGCCCTGTAGCATAAATTCATCCGAAGAGACCACTGATAATAAACAAACAATATTGTCTGGTTTTTCATAAAGTTATAACTAGTTCAAAAGTATATTTAATACTTTGTCCCTATCTATTCTCCAACTTTCCTGTTTTGATGGTTAGAAATTTAGTTTTAATTTCTAACCTAGTTATCCCTTTGTTAGATTTATTATATTAATTCAATATGTATTCTTATTTAGTCAGCTCACTAAGCTGAGCAAACCAAATCTGGGTTTTGTCTCTTCATAACATTCTTGTAGTTGCCCTACTATCACTGATTCCAGTGTGAGTTTGTGTTTCTTGAATGTAATGGGTCAGAACAGCTCAGAATACCATGTCATTAGTAATTTCTTTTTTTTCTGTGAGAGTGTTTACCAGATTGCAGAATGTTATGTCTCATTACTGTAGCCACATTGTATTATATTTTTTTCTATTGGTAAGTACCAATAAGGGCAAATTTTATCTTGTATTATTAGACTTATGCCTTATTATTCTGATTGGGGATTTTTTATTGCTGATTGGCTTGTCATCAGTGCTTCTCAGTTGTCTGCTACTATTAATTCATGCTCTTTAATGTGGTTGAAACAAATGTGAGGAAACTTGAATTTGGAGACTGATCCTTGAAAAGCTTCACCTAATAACTTTCCTTGTTCTCCATAATTCTTTTTGGATTTATGGCGATCATCTTTCTTTTGGTACTTTGTATATCCACTTATGGTTCCTGTATCAATAACTCTCTCTGTATTGATTAATTTTTCATGTCAGACTGCATCAAGTTATTTTAAGTTATTCAGATACATTGTGACTTTGTTTAAAAAAAAAAGTTATTGGTGGTGGAATTACCACATACTGTCATCCTCTGTTTTTGAAGCAAAAAAAAAAAAATCAGAAGTCTTGCATACTGTTTGGTTCAATCTAATAGATTTCCTGTTTCTAATTTTGAAATTTACTTTAAAACATTTTTCACTAGATCTGTTGTTTTGTATGTTGTTTCTTTCATAGCTATGTTATGGAGGTTATACTGAGTTAGTAAAAACTTGGGTATTGCTTCCACTGTCAGTCCTGTAATTTCTTTTACTGAAATGTTTTTTATCTTGCCTTTATTGTGTTGTTCAAAACCATGATTCTTATGGATATATGGGAGGGAAGAGAGGAGAGAAAAGTAAAGTATTTAGTATGGAGCTAGTGCATATATCACTTCATCTTGATACTGTTCTCACTGCTTGATAGTCTTGCTTTTCATGTTTTCTTATGGCTAAAGAAGTTTTGCTGATCAGCTGACTCAGTAAGGTCAAACTTGGTTTGGCTTTCGGCCATTATAGCTGGGTGTTTACATGTCCAGATCTTAGTTTTCTATGTGAATTTATCCTTTTTCTATGTCCTGTTTCTACTTTCTTCTATTGCTTTTTGTCAGAATTATACTCATTTAGGACATGAGTACTAATAAGATTAGTGAGGAACTGTGCAACATTGTGTGTTAATAATACAGTTTTTATTGTGATCTATACCATCCTTGTTGATTCAGAGTTTATCCTTAATTACTCAGTCCCAAAATCCTTGGTAGAAGACAGAAGCTAAATAACTTTTGAAGGTTTATGTAAATTTTACATAAATTGCTGAAAGATGCTGCTTTCTATTTAGTATTAAAAAAATACAGATGCTACTTTTTGAAAGTTGGTCTGTATTTAAACCTTATTTTTATTCTCATATTATAATTGTGGCCTAATTATTCCACAAGAAATAGTTATATTGCATTTCTGGCAAAGGTATTGTATTAAATTATATTGGTTTGTTAAGACACATGAGAGACTAAAGAATTGGTAGCATTCAATAAAATTTCAGTTGCAACTTCATAGTATGCAATTGTTTCACAGTGATTTCTGAACTTTAAAAAAAAAGTTGATTTCTTCCTTGTTTACCAGCATCAAGAACAAGTGCTTAATGATACAGTGGATGGAAGAGAAATCTACAATACAATTCGGCGGAAAACAAAGGATGCTTTTTATAAAAATATTGTCAAAAAAGGATATCTTCTGAAAAAAAGTGAGTTGTTTGATTTTATGAAATGGAGTTTTTTCTCAAAAATGCAGATATGGATGCATATTTTGTGTAGTAGTGGTAATAGTGGAGGCAAAATTGAAGTGAGCAAAAGATGGTAGAAAGCCTGTAAAGGGTATGAAAGGTTCTTTTTCCTTAAGAAGTACATAAATAGAAAGACATAATGCATAAAATGACATGCAATATAAAGATGCTAATTGGTGATTCTTGCCAGAAAAATCAGAAAACAGCACAAAAACTAAGCACTTTTTATCAAAGGTAACATTCAGACTCATTAAATGAAGTACATGTTCATAAAATGTGTTCATATTTAATACACAACTTGTTTAAATTTAAGCTGATCACATGGGTTAAAGAGAACTAGATTAATGTAAATCACTACATTCATTGGAGACCAGAGCTGGTTTAATTTTGTTATTTCAAGTTAGGTAATGTTTTTAATTTAAAATGTGTATTCTGGTGTACAAGGTATATTGAGACTTTTTTAAGGCTCTAACACTGGCACAGTCAACACAGCATAGAATTATTTGATTAAAAACTTCCTGACTCATCTCAGAATATCCCTGAAGAATTATCATTGAGCAAGATTTTGAAGTTCTGAGGAAGTTAATTCCTTTCCAAGTATCATGATTTTCATTTTTCCTGTTTCCACTAAAGTCAATTTAAAAAATAAAATATCAATAATGTTTCTGCATATGGCAAAGACAGTAGCTAAAACAATAAGTACCAGATAGTGATCTGGATAGTAAGCAAAAGTGAGAAAGAAGGTAAGCATTTAAATATAGCCAAATTTAAAGATGCATTGAATGGAAATAAAAACTTGATCCTCTGAATAAAGCAAGAAAAGCATCTCTTGAGAGTGCTAATTCTGAGAGAAGTTGTGGTAGGGTGAGGAGTCAGGTGAGAATGAACTTGAGGTGAAAATCTTTACCTAAAAAGGATAATGAGATAGTTTAAATGTGCAAGCAAGAGTACTGAGTAGGTGTGGAGAGATGCACATACCTGCATATAGAACACAAATTTAATAAAATCAGTCTTCCATCTAGTAGAGTATAATAATTAGATATTAAAGTTACTTTTCCAAAACAGTGAGTACTAGTGCTTGTTTATGAAGGACTGTTGTGGATCTATGATCAAGTTGAAAATCAAGGCTGAATGTTTTTCAAAAATGTACTGTGATTTATGTATGAATTAGGTGCAGAAAGTTCTTTATCAGTTGTATTCAGTGGGCATTAAACAATGAGTGATTTATTTTTGGTTTAGTCGGTGGTTAAATCCACATTTTACCGGTACATCTAATGTGTCTTCCAACAAACTCCAACAGACATATAAATCTCCAGTTATTAATATTTTTTATGCTTTTTTCTTTTTTTTCTGAAACATGAAACTGGTCACATTTTTTTGATATATGTGTATTTGAGGCATGGTTCTGATCCAGCTTTGCATGTATTGTATTACTATTTATGGTTTTTAGTCATTGTGATTTAAGATATTGTGATGCAATTTGTTATGGTGATAAGTTGGTAAAAGTTTTGGAATAATTTTCTCATGTCAAGAGAAATCTGTTTCTTAATTAAAATAGCCATAATAAATTGGATCACAGCATTGCACATTATTTGCAAACTGTATAGACGTAGTCTTCTCACTGATATAGACGGAGCTCATATGCACTTGTTTAATCCTGTTGAGATTAATAAAAATGTTTAGTGAACCATCTAAAATTGTACTTGAATCTGTGAAGAGGGTCTAGTTTTAGCTACATGCTGAAAAAAATTGAGTATATATACTGATATTATTGCTTAAGCATGATTAACTGTACATTATTCTTCTGTTTGTATTTTGACAAACACCTTACTGCTCTCTTTTTTCTTAATTTACAAAATTTACATTTTCTTTAAAACAGTATTGTAACTTCTCACTTGCTTTCCTTACAGGTAAAGGAAAGAGATGGAAAAGCTTGTACTTTATATTGGAGGGAAATGATGCCCAGCTTATTTATTTTGAAAGTGAAAAACGAGCCACAAAACCTAAAGGATTAATAGACCTTAGTGTGTGTTCGGTCTATGGAGTACATGACAGTTTATTTGGCAGGTAGGGCACTGACTTTTAATTTTTGTACATGCAGGAGGACAGTTAACTACTAGTTTGATGCATATACAAGATACAGACAATATGTCACTAATGAGCAAGTTTGCCTGGCGCAATAAACTTGTTTTTTGACACCTGAGCCCTGGTAAACGTGTGGGGTTTTTTTGGTTGGTTTTTTTTTTAGGTCTTGCTGATTGTGAAATGCAAGTATTGTGACTCTTGGTTCATATTGCATTTTATTCCATAGTTGGTGTAGATTGCAGGAGCATATGTAGACAAATTTAACTGATTAATGGTAACTTAAGCCATGATAACTTGATTGCTAGTAACTGTTCATAAACAGCTTCTAGTAAGAAATTTTAGAACTTAGTCTTAAAATTTTCTCATGTAATATGATGTGATAATGATTTGGTCTTTTGCACTATTTTCAATATTGTGTATTAATTGTTCCACATATATTACAGGCATTAAAAAGATTGTGAAGCAACTGTATTGAGTGTTTTAATCCTGTTAATCCTATTGAACCAAGAATTGATAAGATCAAGAATTTTGTCAGTTCCAAAAGATCTACAGTCTTTTCTTGATAGGTATTAAAAAGCTAAATTGGTTAGATAATGTATCAGTGCTTTTCTATTTAGGAATCAATAAGAATCAGATTAGACCAACGTTAGAACAGCAAGTTAATTCATATAAGCAAACATTTTAAAAATTATTTTTGCAAGAGAGCATTTTCTCAGTTTTATTTACTGTACTAAATATGTCAACTGCAAGTGATGTGATTATTGGCAAAGATGTTGAGAATCAAACCACTTCCTGATATAATTAGTAACTAAGATGAGAGGTCACACTTTTTTATCATTGTTAATTACAAAAAAATGTGCAGTCCTTTGTGATATAGAAGAAAAAGATGCATTTACGCCTGCAAATGTTATTATTTTTTCATTACAGATAGAAAAACACATTAAACAGAAGCTCTGGTTATTCCATGCATCTTAATATTTATTAAAAGTGTTTAATCAACTTTAAGTCTTTTCACAGAGATAATGCAAAGATGGAAGTTTAAAATTAGTGGCATTTCTTAAGCTCCAAAGATCTGGTGTTCTTGTACCATCTGATTTTTATACATTTCTCACTCATTTTGAAAAATCTGCACAACTATTGCAGTGAGGAGCCATAGATATGAGAGTACCATTTAAAAAAAAATATGGAAGTGTTCCTCATGAAAGTTGGCAATTATGAATGAAGCTTTGGTGGAGACTGTAAACAAGGAATGTTTTGGTTAATGGTGACTGTTGAGCAGCTTCAAAGAAACACTGTGCTGTGGGTTAAAATGTATTTGGATAAGTACCACTGAAACTGTGGGTAGGAGATAGATGATTGCACCTGCTTGGGAAAGCTGTTGATGAAGAACTGTAGTTGAGACAAAATTCCTCTTGTAATTTTTGTCACCTACTTAAAATATCTTTCCCCTTTTCTCAGAAGTACAATGATGGCTGTAGCTTTGCATGTCTTTGACAATAATTTGAGTAGCCCCTGACCCAGCTACTTCTTGCCCCCCTCCTCAGTCCTCCTATGGGCATGACCACAAAATGACATGCCAGTATTTACCTGAACAATGGATGGGGGGAAGACCGAAATATCATTTGAAAATGAAGTAAGATCCTTCATGTAAAATCATGTAATTCCATTGAAGCTAATGTATAGAAGACTGTGAATCAAATGTGCACTTGTAGTGTGCAACTTGTAATGTAACAGTACAAAATATTTTTGATGTTTCTTGACAAAGGAGTGTAGATACATAAAATGGCGAGTATGTTATAATCACATTTAAAGCTTTAAAAGATTATATGACACATATTCGATCATGATCCAATACACATTTTATTGGTTGTGAGAGCCATAGAACACATTCAGATAAAGAATTCCTTATGTTAATATTGTTTCCTGAATTCCTAAAGACTTGTTAATGTTATCAGGTGCATTTTGCCTCAACTGTAAGTCAGTGTACATGCATATTCAGTACAAACTGTTTCAAGTTTCTTAAATATTCTGAAACAAACTAGTTGAACTGCAGTGCAGTTTTCTTGAAATTACATAATTCATTTCAACCAAAATGCACTTTTGAAGTATGTAGAGACTTTTCTTGTTGTTTTTTTTTTCCGACATTTTTGTTTTGTTTGATTTTAAGGCCAAACTGTTTTCAGATAGTAGTTCAGCACTTTAGTGAAGAGCATTACATCTTTTACTTTGCAGGAGAAACTCCAGAACAAGTACAGGTGAGAGCTTTTGTTGGTAAATATAATTTAAAAGCAATTTTTTTCTTTTGTAGTGTTTAATGATATTATCCTTCTCTAATAGAAAGCAAGTGTGCAACAGATGGTGGCTACATTAGCATATATTACCATGCAAAAGTAGCATACCTGTAAGGGATATAGTTGGTGCTGATAATCCACCACTTACATTACCTAGGCTTTAGTGATTCTACTTTGGAGAAGTTGTAGTCTGGTCCCATGGACTGAACTTCCATTAGTTTCCATTAGATATTTCTGGAGGATATATTTTGGAGTAGTTCAATGCAAAAAAAAAAAAATTGTTTGCTCTCCAGCACTCTTCCAAGTAATGAACCAGAGCATGGTAAGTGGGAGTTTTGCTTCAAGAGCACATTCCTGATAAGAACTAAAGTGCTAATGCAGGTATGCTCACCAATCAAAATCTGTCAACCCATTTGCAGTTATTTATCCTGTCCATAACTTGGTCATTCTTTAGGGTCTTAGGCTCTGATCTTGCGCAAAAAATAAGGGATTTTTGTGTTTTACATTGGTATCATTTAGTTATTAGCTCTCTAGCAGTTGATGTTTTCTCATTAAGAAATGTAGGAATGGAGTTTAATTCTTTAAAAGTCATTCACCAATAGGAGAGCACATGGAAGATGTGGCTATGTTCTTATTCATGAAGTTGTTTTGGTATTCCAGAGCTCTGAAATAGACATTTTGTGTCAGAAGTTAAGCTATGTATTTGATTTTATTTAAGAATGTGTAGTAGGCAGAATATCCTGTCAGGACAGGCAGAATGTCTTGTCATGTTTTCTGAACATTTGGTTTAATTTGCTTTTTGGTTAAGATTTACTTAACACTTAAGATGTTCACTGCATTTATACAGAATACTGGGATTTCTTTTATAAAAGGATTCTGGTTCAGGTAAGTCAGATGTTTTACTGATGCTTCTGTTCTGAGAAGTTACAGCTGTCTGTACTTTGTAACGTTCCACAAAAGAATAGTTTTGTTGGCATACTAAGGAAAATTTGATAGTTTTCATATAATGTGGTAAATATCAAAGCATCTCTCCAATGGATTGCATGTTGTCTGAGGATTGTACAAACCATTAAGTGAATCTAATGTAGAATGTTAGCCTCATATGCTAGTGTCATTGTGCATATTATGGCGCATTGTTCATACTTGGTGCTATAAGGGGATAGGTTTCCTGTTAGGAGGGGAAATAAAGATTACTGTATCTAGGAAATATTTAGATTAATTTAGAATGTTTAGTAAGTTCTATGGTTCTTTAATTTCTTTTTCTTATTTGAATAAGAAAGCAAGCTAATAAAAGTTTGATGCATAGTTGACAGTTCCTCCTTTTGTGGAAGGTTTTGAAAGCTTAAACTTTACTCCCAAAGTGGTTTACCTGAGAATAGCTGCAATATAGAATGTACCTGTATTTTAAAAATTAAATTGTACTTTGAGAGTAGGTAGCAGATCTTTGAGCTACATATTTATGAATGTTAGTCAAAGCCTAAATGTTGTGCTTCATGAGAACTTACAAAATTTGAGGGGGTGGGATGTGAAAACATGAAAAATGCAGCTATAGCATATCTTCCACCTTCCCAAGTATCTACTCTGCTTTATGTATTTGTGAGGAGAGAGAATGGGGTGAAGGTTATACTTTTCAGTGTTTTTCTGTTAATGCTGCTTTGTTTTTTGTTTGAAGCATATGGAGTAAATACAACTGCATATAAAAATAGAGGAGAGAATGGTCAGAACAATTTGACTTGTTTGTTATTTTCTCAGAAGCAACCAAGTCTTGCTTCATTTTATATACCATTTTTTATTTTAGTATGACTCATCTGGAAAACTTATAAAGGTCATGTTGTATATCCATTAATAATGCTTGATATTTCTAAAAGAGAAACTCAGATTTGCAAATGTCTATTTAGCTTTACTGAGAAATATGAATGTTGCTTTACTACTCAAATTTTCATACTTCAAGTTGCATAGAAGTTGTTTCTTTTTAAGCATAGGAAACCACTTCAGATACTTTTTGATATGTCAGTTCTACTGCTACTAAGCTGAATCTGACTTTTTGTTACACTGTTTTGTGCCTTTATCTCTTAGGACTGGATGAAGGCTCTGCAGATGTTTTGCAGTTTAAGAAAAAACAGTCCAGGGATGTCAAATAA
>VWZF01005689.1:6335-21773 GCA_013396755.1 Sclerurus mexicanus | reverse complement strand
GTAGTAGATGGGGGGGGGGGGGGGGGGGGAGGAGAGGGGGAGAGTTTGCCTCCTTGTTGCAAAATGATGATATATCTCAGAACTTTCCTTTCAACAATAGCAAATCCTGCATGTACTTTCTTTTTCTTGGAGTTATGCAGTACCTTTGTTAAAGCAACTGGAATTGTAATATCTATATACACAAAGAACAAAATGGTTTTTAGTCAATTGACAAATGCTTTGTTAGGTATTAATTTCTGATCACATTTGAGTAAAAGTGTCAGCAATTCAGCATTTGTATTGTCTTAACTCTTAAAATTCACCAGATTTGACAGACTTATGTCACATGTAAACAAAATAATAGTATAACTAATATTATTAATTTTTCAGTGACAAATACATGCTGAACTGTGATTATGGTGTAATTTCTTTTGGTTTCTTGAGAGTACTGTTGTGGCCTGAATTTCTTTCAGAGGTAAAGGACAGATAGTCATAAATGACTACATAAGTGATGATTGAAGAATAACAGGAATCAAGAATCCCTGGTATCTTTGAATGCTATGAATGTCAGAAGTAGCTGTTTTACCAGTCTATAGGAAAAGGAATGCGTTTTATTTTTTATTTTTTTTAGGAAATGCAGAATTATTCTGTGGTCAACATTAAAGATGATTGAATACTTCTGAAGAACTAAACTAAATTAGGTCAATTGATATATGAACTGGCAGAAGAAATTTGGAGCCAAAAAATGCAAAGCACCTACAGAGTGATCATCTGAATTAATTCTGTACTTGCAAACGCAAAGCAAATGTTAGGCTGCATGAAGGAATAGCATAGAAGATAGATGCTATTTAATATTTATGGTATTCTCATTTAGTATACAGTTAGTTTTGATCATCTTATATCAAATGAATAAAGAAAATGAGAAAATTATTTTCATTATAGGCTGGAATGAGTAAAATAATTTCCAAGTTAATAAGTGTGGGAAGTATTGGACTATTTAGAGAGGTGAAAAGTATAAAAAGCATGAATGATCAAGGTAGATGAAGTGTATAAAGATCAAAAATCATACTTCCATGGCTGTCTTAAAGAAGTTATATTAGTTTCAGGGTTTCTCAAGCTGTTGTTTGAAATTTCTGGTACTGAATATTTGGATTTAAATGAAATTTTGACATGATCAAGTATGATATTTCCTGTATTTGACTAAATTTTCTGAAGTTGATATCAGTAGATATTTGATTAAGCTATGAATTGCATGCAGAAGTTTGTAAAATAGTAGACTGTTTAAAATGTATTTAATGTAAATGAGTTCAGAATGTTCACATTTCATTTTTTTTGAAATTGAGTTTCCAAGTGCTCTTATTTTGAGAATCTATGGTACAGACTAATATCTTCCTTATAACAGGGAAAAAACAGTATAGTGTGTTAAAAAAGGGAAGTTTATGCAATCTACTGTAGTTTAGAATAGAATATTTTAGTTGAAAGGGACCTACAACAATCACCTAGTCCAACACCCTGATCAATTCAGGGCTGACTAAAAGTTAAAGCATAGTATTAAGGGCATTGTCCAAATGCCTCTTAAACACTGATGGGCTTGGGACATCGACTGCCTCTCTAGGAAAAGCCTGTTCCAGTGTTTGACCATGCTCTCAGTAAAGAAATGTTTCCTAATGTCAAGTTTGAACCTGCGCTGGCACAACTTTTAACCATTCCCACATGTCCAGGGGGAAGAGATCAGCAATTCCTTCTCTACTTCCCCTCCTCTGGAAACTGTAGAGAGCAATGAGGTTGCCCCTCAGCCTCCTTCCCTCCAAACTAGACAAGCCCAGAGTCCTCAGCCAGTCCTCACAGGACATTCCTTCCAGCCCTTTTACCAGCTTTGTTGTCCTCTGGGCACATTCAAGGACCTTTACATCCTTTTTAAATTGCAGGGCCCAGAACTGCACACAGTACTCAAGATGAGGCTGCCCCAATGCTAAATACAGAGGGATAATTACCTCATTTGACCAGCTGGATATGCTTTGTTTGACACACCCCAGGATGTGGTTTGCCCTCTTGGCTTCTAGGGCATACTGCTGATTCTGATTGAGCCTAATCTGTTAGGGAAGCATGAAATAGAGCATTGTGTTTGGATTTGTCCATGGTTCTTACTTAAGATACAAGTCTTTAACCTCAGTAGAATGTTCTATATATAGAAAAGTTAGTACTTGCCAATCTTAAAGTGATGGTTTTAAAAGTAAAAAATAAGTTAAAACTATGGTGCTGGAGGTTTATTTTCAAGTTGTTGTTCTTAGATTGTCCCTGGTGCCTCTTAAAATCTTGTTTCATTATTCCTGTTCCCTGCTCTTTCTATTAGGAAATTATATTTTGTATTTAATATTTATACCTTAACATTAAGCCTTCACACGGGGGGAATTCCATTCTTTCTTAAATAAATAAATAAATTTTGTGTATTTTCTTTAGGTCAGCAGTCTTATCTTGCATGTAGAAGAAGCTCATACGCTCCCAGTAAAACATTTTACTAATCCATATTGTAACATCTACCTGAACAGTGTCCAGGTAGCGAAAACACACATTAGGGAAGGGCAGAATCCTGTGTGGTCAGAAGAATTTGTCTTTGAGTAAGTCTTAATCTTATTGAATTACTGAATTTCACTTTAAAGTTGCATTGCATTTAGATTCTTTGCACTGTACTGTTTTGTATATGCTTTTTAAAAATACTGTAGGCATGGTTATATAGGAGCCACAAATGCATGGACAGAATTTTATGTATGCATCTAAGTATCTTTGTTAATATAATTGTCTTTGGCTGGTCATGAGAACTCAGGATTGAAATAACTTTATAATAAATTTAAGTGTTAGTCAAGTATAGTATTAATTGAGGCTTTTTTGTCTTTTCCCCCAGTGATCTTTCATCTGATATTAATAGATTTGAGATAAGTCTTAGTAACAAAACAAAGAAAAGTAAAGATCCAGATATATGTAAGTATTTTTATGTAAAAATGCATATATATTACAACAATGGATACAGTTTTCATTGCTCTTGTCAAACATTTTCACAAGAGAATTTATCATACAGCTGTACTGGTATGTTTTAGATGTCTATTACTGACTCTACATTAATGTTTTTACAATAAGAACCTACATGTCTTTTAGTAGTAAAATGCACAGTAATCCAATCCTATCTATCTGATGGCTTTTCTAGCCATATTCCAGTATACCTATTGTGTTATACTGTGACCATGTTTACAAAAATAAGTAAAGAGCAGCGGTCAGAATTAATCTCCATAATGTTGTACTTCATTAAGTTAATTTCTTTAATTTGTTTTAAGCCCGACTGTGTGGAATTACTTTTGTCTTTTTTGTTGCTTCCAGTGAGAAAGAAGGAAGAACAGTAGTATTTTCCTCACTTGAAAATAAATTAAAAAATTCCAACTTGACAGTCTGTAGAACAAAATTTGCCTCAGTCCTTGTAGCATCCTGTTCTTCTTCCTATTCTATCTTATCTATGTTCCCAAGAATTTACTTTCCTCCTGTTATGTACACAGCTTCTTCAGCTGTTTTATTTCTATTTTTCTATTCCAGAAAACTACTAGCAAGATGGTAAGACATATCAGCTTTCAAAAAAGAACAAAAAACCCCCAAAAAACCCAACTCACCAAAACAAACCCTCCCCCAAAAACCCACACTTGAATTCTGAGCCACACAATGTGGTTTTTTGGCTTTCAAGGTATTTTCTTTTCCACCACAATTGTCTTGTAACTTCATCCCTTTGCCTCCTCTCTGTTGCCTGCAGAGCAGACACCCTCTCGCCCAAGAGTTGTTTCAAGTACTTTTGTTGTGTTCAGACCTGTCCCAAAGCCTAGCACAGTATTTGTATCTGTTGCTGTTGGTTTTGGTTTGCATGTATTGTGTTACTGGCCTGTTGTTTGTCTGTATCAATTTCTTTCTCTTTTTTTTCCTCTCAGAGATTTGTAGGGAGACTTTGACCAAAGTAGGAGAATTACTTCGAAGACTAAATGCTCTTGCCAAGCCTAATTCAATTTCAAAACTGTTTCCCTTTCCTCTAGCTAGAAAATTTTCTGCAGAGCAGAAGGAAAAAAAGATGTGTTTCATTTGACAGACAAAAGGACTTTCTAATTGCAATTGTGACCTTTTTATTGCATGGTTCTATGCATCTGAGCTAGAAAATTCTTTATTTGGGCCAAAGCTTTGGTTTAGTACAAGAGCCTTTCAAAGGATAATTCATGAATGGAATACTTCAGTAACTTTTAAAGTGTTTTTATAGTTTCCTTCTCTCTGTCCAGATTAAGGAGATTGTGCTACTTGTAGATGTATTCAACTGGTGGAAGGTTATAGATCCCTTTCTTATCTAGGTCAAGAGGATTGGCAATGTTTATTGATCATGGTTAGGTAGACTCTTAGAGCATAACCTAACAGTCCTTTCATTTTGGGATAAGGATTAGACCATATCAACTTGAATCAACAAGCATCTCTGCCTACATCCTCATCCCTATTAAATGTTTGAAGTATATGGGGAGAAAAACTGAGCTAAAAGAGACCTCATCCAATTTGCCTGTGTGCTATGTTGCCTAAACCTCCAAAAGCAAGAAAATGGGTTGGTTACCTTTCTGAACATTTCTTCTTTGTAGCCACAGTTATTAAATGTGGATTGCTCTGAAGTAAGAGTAATGTGAGGGCTATATTTTTTCAGTATTTGTGGTGAGTTGACCTTGGCTGGCTGCCAGGTGCCCACCAAGCAGCTCTCTCACTCCCCCTCCTCAGTGAGACGGGGAGAAAATAAAATGAAAAACTCATGGATCAAGATAAAGGCAGTTTAACAAAGAAAAGCAAAGGCTGCACACAGAAGCAAAGGACAAGAAGATTTATTCTCTACTTCCCATCAGCAAGCGATGTCCAGCCACTTCCTGGGAAGTAGGGCTTCAGTATGCATAGTGGTTGCTTTGGAAGACAAATGCCTTAATAATGAATGCCCCCCTCTTCTTTTTTCTTAGCTTAGTATTCTTCTTAGTATTGCTGAGTATACCATGTGTTATGGGATATCCCTTTGGTCAGTTCGGGTCAGCTGTCCTGGCTATGTCATAGAATTGCAGAATGGCTTGGGTTGGAAGGGACCTTAAAGATCATCTANCCTGAGCAGTGGCTGCATCCTCAAGGGTCAGCAGGCTCACAGATGACGGCGGGTGTCCCTGCCAAAAGGCGATGCTGTCCTGTCACGTGAAGCGAGCGAGCCCTGAGCATGAGCCCCCTGCCTTCTTTCTAAGTTGCCAAAGTGATGTCTATCTGAGCCAGTGTGGCCAGGACTGCCCAGATAGAGATCCTCGGCACTTCCCCCCGTTATATAATTGGTACCTCTCTGCATGTGTGGGTTTCTCTGCGCTTGCGCAGTATATTTCAGAGGGTCTTCATTAATTGGATCTGGGGGTTTACTTAATCATCCTCCTCCTCTCTTTCTCCTTCAAGTGCCCTTGAAAGGCCATCAGCCAATAGTAAGAGCTCAATTAATTTTAGTTTACACAGAAATGCCTCCTTCAAGGCCAGAGAACGTCTTTATCGACCTGTTTTTCCCATAACTTGGCAGAAGCACAACTCCTCACAGGTGGTTGGGCCAAACACAGACCAAAAATATTAGCATCTAATTCAGCCTGAATACAGGCCCCCAGAGCTGAACACAGTACTCTATGTGGGGACTCATGAGAGCAGAATAGAGGGGGAGAATCACCTCCCTCAACCTACTGGCCATGCTATTTTTGATGCAGCCCAGGATACAATTGGGTTTCTGGGCTGTAAGTGTGCCTTGCCTTTGTCTTTTTCAGCCAGTTTGTATTTGCAGTAGTGCCACAGCTTGATTTTAAAGTTATTTGAGAATATGCATCTGGAGGACAAAAAATGTCACTATGATACACATATATTACTTCTGTGACATTGGGAAATAAGCCTACTGTGGCAGGTTATATACTTGGTTCCTTACCTCACGTGTTCTTCAGGAAATATGTGCTAAACATATTACTGTATGTAAGCACTCTTGCATCGACATGGGTGGACTTTGAACAAGGGGGAGAAACTATGGAGCCTATCAGGTACTTGTTAATGGTAGTAACAACATGCAGTCTACCAACACTAGGTACCAAAAATAAGATGTTGGCAGCCCCTTCTTTGAAGAACAAAGTGTAAGAGGTTTCAGTCCTTAACAGCTCCTCACTGCCTTGTAAACATGTGCTAACATGTGAGTGAGCTGTGGGTGGAAAAGCCAGGATTTAATATGACCATTATTGATCAGTTTCTTCTTTGTCAACATTTAAATAAGTTTTTATTCTGAATCAGTAACTGTAAAGGTCCTTAGGGGTTTTGGTTGGTTGGTTCTGGTTGGGTTCAACAAAGGCTTCATTGTAAATTTAAGTTCATTTCCATTCTGAAGAAAACATAAGTTTGAACCACTTTAATTTTGATTTCCAGATTATAATTATTAATCATAAAAATATAAACTTGGTACTAAATATTAATCCCATAGCTTTATTTGCAAATAAACCATTAAGAAACCTCAGTTTACCGTTTTATTTTTGCTAATGTTTATCACATACAATATTCTTGGTTCAAGGTTGTTGTATATCATTTTTAACTGTGCTTGCAGAGAAGGGATCAACTTTTGGGGTTTTTTTCCGTATATTTGTTATTCTATCATAATGTGCTAGACTGCAAAATGTAAACATCCTTAAATTCTCAACTGATGTCAGTCTCTTATTGAATATAGCCTAATAGTTCTAAGTAGTAGAAAGTATTCCTTTAAAGTTTTTTAATATAAATTATAATAACAAGTATTCCACAGTCCATATATTGATGTTTCTGTTTCAGTCTTTTAAGATCAAAATAAGATTATGTTTATATTATTGCTTGGAAGTGCTACTATATAACCATGGGAAAAATTAAATCATCATATTATTTTGAATCCTATATCTCACTGTTTCTGTCAATGAGATATATGCCTTATATGTACAAGCAAAACCAAAAGAAAGCACATTGATCAGTTGAGGACATGAGAGCTTTGCTCAGAAGAAATATTTTGGGAAAGTCAATTGATTATCAGGTGTAAAAACAGTCCAATCCACACTTGTGATAAGTAGCAGATTATGATGAATTGGTTTATCCACTATTTGACTGACTTGAATGTGTGTTATCAACTCCAAAGAATATGAAATATGAAATGTATATGAGAAATGTGATGTCATTCTGTTCCATTATCTGATTATGCAAATGATGTCCCAATGTACTGCTGAATTGGGGCAGTGGAAAGTCTGCTAGAACTGTTCATAGGCTTTGTAGAAAAGTAAAAAACAAGTGTGTGATAGTGGTTTTGATTGTTTTGGTTTTTCGGAGGAGTGGATTTTTTTTTTATTTTGGGAGTTTTGTTTAAATGTGAGGGATTTGATTAAAAGTAGATTTCATCAAGAGTTGCAGAAAAAGAGGAAACTTGGAAGTTCCAGACAGTCTTTTCAGGAGGGCATGTGCTTATTTTGGAATGGTCAGTGGTCTGACTTCTGCAACTTACTGGTCAGCTGTCAGACCAGACTTTCAATTATGGTTGAATAGGCTGATGCAGGTCATTGCTTAGTACTTTTAAGATACCAACACCACCAAAAAAAGTGAATTAATGATTTTGTCATATGTGGTTGACTTGTTATTATTTGGGCAGTAAGCTGTCTGGAAAGGCATATGTTTTGCATAAAACATTACAGCCTTAAACTTGGGAGTTTCAAAGTATTAAAGAAATACATCTGACAACATTTGGGAAAGATGTAGTAAAACTAAGAATAAATACTAAAAATAATAAGAAAGTGGTTCAAGAGCACACCTGATAGAGGTATGAGCCCAAGGCTTCAAAAGAGGGCAGTGAATTCTGATCACTTTACCTGTTTTAATTTTCTGATTGTTGCCTAGGTGTGCTAGGTAGCTGGGGGAGCAGAGGGGCTTTTTTACCTATTTGGGTGTTAAAAAGAAAACTTTGTTAATATCTCTGGGTATACATTATTTACAGCATGCTTTATATGTCAACTTCAGTTTTCAGGAGTCTGTTAAACCATCTAAGAGATAATCTGTCCATATATTTGATGGCACAAATTTTGATCATTTTCATTAATATTCTTTTGCTGAAGCAAGATGTCATGCTGAAAATAAACTTTTTTTTTAATTCAATATTTATTCACTGTTTTGCTGGAGATAACCTACTTAACAATGTTTTTTTCCTAAAGTGTTTATGCGTTGCCAATTAAGCCGATTACAGAAAGGACACGCAACAGATGAGTGGTTTCAACTCAGTTCCCATGTACCATTAAAGGGTATTGAGCCAGGATCTTTGCGTGTTCGAGCACGATATTCTATGGAGAAGATCATGCCAGAAGAAGAGTACAGTGAGTTTAAAGAGGTATTAAGTTTGTTTCCTCAGTTTTTCTGTCAAAATTCACTTCCTCTGTTGTTTGAGAGAAATTTCAATAATGCTAACAGACATTGCTAAGTAGTATTTGTAGTGACTGTTATGTTAGCACAAGTTTCTGAACATTGTTCTGGTTTTCTTTCAGCTCATACTCCAGAAAGAGATGCATGTAGTCTATGCCTTATCACATGTTTGTGGACAGGATAGAACACTGTTGGCTGGCATTTTATTGAAGATTTTTCTTCATGAAAAGCTTGAGTCACTATTGTTGAGAACACTAAATGACAGGGAAATAAGCATGGAAGGTACTGTACTAATTACACTAACATTACTGAAACTCTGGGGAGGGAATGGCTCCCATGTCTTCATTTCTGTCTCCTCCCTTAATTACATCGTATATCAAACTGTGAACACAGCTTATTTTTTCCTCTGCTTTTTGTTGTCTCATTTTTCCAACTTTACACTTTATTTTTTTCAGATGAAGCTACTACTTTGTTTCGTGCCACCACTTTAGCAAGTACACTTATGGAGCAATATATGAAAGCCACAGCAACACGTTTTGTTCACCATGCACTAAAAGACAGTATATTAAAGATAATGGAGAGCAAGCAGTCCTGTGAGGTGATAACTTGAACTATGTTTTTTTTAAATTTTGATTTGTTGAAATTATGATCTACTGATACCGGAACTGAACTGAATATGAGGGGTTTTTTGAATGTTAGCTTGAATAATGTTCATAGCATCACTTTAAAATAAGTTTTAAATTCAAATTTCTTTAAATTATGTATTTATTCTTTAGCAGTTGTAGGTTCTGTTGTAGCAGTTACTGAATCATCTACCCTAAATAACTTAAGCTCCAGATATACTAGAAGTCAGTCTGAACTTAGTTTCATTTTAAAATTCCCTTACAGTAACTGCTTGTGTTAGATCCTGTCTTTATTTCTAAAACAACCCTCCTAACTTCTGTTTCACTTGAACTTAAATATGGAAAGAGGAGTGCTGTGTCCTCAGAATACTGGATTAAAAGATGAAAATATACTTAGTTAGAAAAAGATGGGTACTTATGGATAGCATTAAATGTCTGTGCTGTTAAAAACATAGTGCACTAGAACTTAAAAACACTGCTTTTTCACATTAGTTTCTGGATAGCCCTTGAAACAGATTTGTAAATTCTGTACAAGTCTGAGATTAGTACAGCAGTAGTATATTTAATTTATTTTGAAATAGTATTCAGTGGGTATTATCAAATTATATATGTAGTTCTATTCAAGAGACAAAACTTAGTCTTTTTTCCTTTTGGTTTTAGTTAAATCCTTCAAAGTTAGAAAAAAATGAAGATGTAAACACTAATTTGGCACATCTACTCAGTATACTTTCAGAATTGGTGGAGAAAATATTCATGGCTGCAGAGATACTGCCTCCGTAAGTTTGCATGCTTCTGTTCAAATTTGTACTTGAAAATTCCTGTTTGTGGTTTACATTGCACCATAAAATGGTGTTCTTATTGGTTTATCTTATACTAAGCAGTACTAAGACTAAATTCTTTAGGGCTGTTATATGTACAAAGAAAAAACCCCAAACATTTGAATGAATTGTGCTTTTTGCAAATGTGGTAGGTTGACCTTGGATAGGTGTCGATGCCCATCAAGCCACTCTATCATTCCCCTTCCTTAGTTGCACACAGGAGAAAAACATAATGAAAGTTTACATGGATTGAGACAAGGACAGGGAGAGATCTCTCAGTGATTACTGTGATGAGCAAAACAGACTCCAAGGGGTCAAGGAAAGAAGAAAAAAAATTAAATATCAATAATATTGTCTCCACAAAGAGGTAGAGGACAGTGCTAGTTATCAGACAACTGTATATATTTAAGTCAGTTACCAATTCTTTCCAGTCCTCCTACTCTGAAAAAGAGATGGAATTATTAACAGCATTAAAAATACAAATGGGTGGCAGTAGAATGACACCCTGCTTTGATTACTTCTGTCTATTGGGGAAATGCACAGGTTATTCTTTTCCTTTTTTAAAAAGAGTTAACTTGTTTAGACTGAAACCATTGAATACAAAGTGTATAGCACTAACAGTTTTCTTTCACTTTTTTATCATTAGCTTGTAATTTAAACAATTCTGAATTTTGCATTGTGTACTGGTTTTGTCTGGGATGGAGTTAATTTTCTTCATAGTAGCTGGAATGGTGCTGTGTTTTGGATTTGTAACTAAAACAGCACTGTCAATATGCTGTTTTTTTGGCTACTGTTGAACAGCATTTGCACAGTTTAGAGGTTTCCTTTTTTTTTTTTTTGTCCTCCTTTTTGTCACTGAGCTGCTGCCTGCTGTTCCTTCCTCCCCCTGATAAAAAGGTGAGTAGGGAGGGTGTGCAAGTAGGACAGCTGACCCCCAACTGACCAAAGGGATATTTCCCAAGTAACCCTTATGCATGATGAGGCCCTGCTTTCCTGGAAGTGTCTGGACATCTGCCTGCTGATGAGAAGCTGTGAATGCATTCCTTATTTTGTTTTGCTTGTGTGCACAGCTTCACCTATTAAACTGTCTTTATGATGGCCTATGAGTTTTTCTTGCTTTTGCCCTTGTGATTCTTTCCCCTATCCTGCTGAAGAGGAGTGAGCAAGCAACTCAGGGAAGAGGGGCTTAGCTGCTTCCTGGCAATCCTTTCTGGAGCTCGATGTGAGGCTTGAGAGGTTCTAGATAGCAACAGATTTGATCTGAGTGTGCTAGGTTACATTTATAGTTGTTCTGACTGTTTAGTTATTGCTTGGCAAGTTGTTACTTGCTCTTGCTGGTCACAATGTTAACTTGTTTTTCTTGATACTGGTTTATTTGTTACATCGTCTGCTCCATGACATGCTCCATCTCTTGCTCTGCCTCAAACTCTAGTGCTTGTTAATGTCTGCTTTCAGCTTTTGCAGTTTGCTGTGTTGTCTATCACTTTGTTGTATTTATGTCTGGGAGAGCTATGGTAAAAGCATTGGCCTTGAGCCTAATCTGGTGTTTATGCCAAGCATTGCTGTTGTCCCAGTACTCCGTAACCAACTCTGAGACAATTAACGATTACACCTTTTTGCTCTTCTCTGGGAGCCATTTTGTGGGGGAAATGAAGAATGGCACCTTCTCCTCAGTGGTAGATGTTTTCTGCCTTGTTACAATGACTCTTTGGTTTCTGGGATATCCTTGTGTAACCAGAATGCTTATATTGGTATGTGTTGTGAATATAATTCTGGCTTTTCAAAAAGGTAGTAATTTGAAATGCCACACAGGAATGTGCTCTGAGGCACATGGGTCATGAGTGCCAAGGTGTATATGAGAACTTGGGCAGGTACCTAGAGTGTTCCTCCCCCCACCCCCCCACAATGGTGTGGGACTTGAAACCTGAACAGGTGTGGAATGCTATTGAAGCGGCAGAGCACTTGATGAAATGATGCCTTGTCTATATCAGAGACATAACTTCTAGCACTGTGCTGGGGCCTGCTCTACCCCTACTGAACCTCTGTTCAGTACTTGAAGGGCTCAAGAGGGTCTCTGGATCTTAGAACATACAAACAGACTCTGTAGCTAAGCCAGAAACCCAACCCTCAACTATAACAGTTGTTCCTATAGTCAAGAAGAAACAATGGAAGCAGAGGTCCGCTTGTTTAGTAAGGGAGGAAGAAACTCCTCCTGAGGGGAGAGCAGGAGGAAGAATCAGAAGAGGCAGCCTGTTCTGTAGCAGAGTTGTCACAAGAACAGGAGAGGGAAGAGACTGAAACCATAAATGAGTCAGAAATAACCTGGTTTCTATCCTTGAGTGAACTGAGAGATATGTGGAAAGATTATGGTCACCAGCCAGATGAGCAAATTATCACCTGGGTTNCTTCAGTCCAGAAGTCTTCCACACCTAGGTGTTCCAATGCTGGGATATTGTGGCCAACAGTCAGGAACTATAGAAGGTAGAGAAGACCAGCAGCTGGGATCCCTAGCAAGGGGCCATGAAATCAACAAAGGGACAGAAAGATGGTCAGCAATCCACAGCCTCTGGAAGTGGCTCCTGTCAAGCATGGAGACATTCAAGGAAAGTCTTGTAAACTACTGAGGCAGGTGAACCATGATTAAGGAAGGTATTCAGTATCTGAGGGATTTAGTGGTGGTGGTGGTGACCTACAGCAACCTGGACAATAACCAGGCCTCCAAAGATCTGGATGAAGTCCTGTATTTGTGGTCCATGTGGCGGAAGCTTATATATGGAATGCACCAACATTGTACACCAGCACCCTGGTGATAATGGACAGACATGGATGCACCAACTGTGGAAAAACTGGTCTGCCAGCTCTGGTACTCTGAAGAGAATCTCTCTTCCTCCCTGACCCTACAGGGCAATGGAGAAACTGTCCCAACAGTTCCAGCAACTTGAAGAGAATCTCTCTTTCTCCTTACCCCTACAGTCTGGTGTCTCAGCTATCAAGAGCGCTGTATGAAATCAGCCTTTCTCTGTTCAAGGGAAAGGGAACTGTGGGTGCACACTATATGCCACTCTGTGGTTCTAGCTTTGCAACCACAGGGAAGACATGAGGAACTGGAGTATTGCACCTACCTCAAACATAGACCACATATGTGAACTGCAAGGGAAAATAGCAGCCAAAAAAGCTTTATCCAGAGATTACTGCTCCAGTTGCTGTTGAGCAATTCCCCAGACACAATAGAAGGGTTGATCCTCCTGATCCAAATGAAGGGACTAATGGTTTGCAATTGCAGGATTTGGGTAATGAATGCTCCAACCAAGAAGAGAGGGGTCAGGCAGAGGAAAGGGTCGACTGGGTGGATTCAATGGCCTGGCACATCAGACCCATGGGAGTATAAGGTTTTGGTAGACATGGGTGCACAGTGTACCCTAATGCCATTAAGGTCCAAGGGGATGGAGCCCATCTGGATTTCTAGAGTGACAAGGGGATCCCAACAATTTGTGTTTGAGGCTGAGGTGAACCTCACAGGGAATAAGTGACAGAAGTATCCCATTGTGACTGACCTGGAGACTTCATGTATCCTTGGTACAGACTGTTTCAGGAAAGGGTATTTCAAGGATCTAAAAGGGTACTGGTCAGCCTTTGGTGTAGCTGCCAGGGATGCAAAGAAGATTAAACAGCTTGCTCAGCCACTTGCAGGACCTTCTGTTGTGGGTTTGCTGTGTGTTGAAGAGCAGCAGGTGCAGACTGCTACCATGATATTGAACTAGTGACAGTATTGCACCAACCAAAACTCCCTGGTTCCCCTTCATAAACTGATTCATCAATTGGAGAGTCAAAGAGTAATCAGCAAGACTCAATCACCCTTGAATAGATCCATATGGCCTGTAAAAGTCTGGTGGAGGGTGGAGACTAACAGTGGACTATCATGGCCTGAACAAAATCATTCCATGGTTAAGTGCTGGACTTGGCGCAACTCCAGTATGAGCTGGAGTTGAAGTGGCTGGTCTGTGGATAAGTCTATGCTAGAACAGGTATGCCTCCAAAGGGACTGCAGCCCATGGAGAATCCATGCTAGAGCAGGGGCCAGGCGTGGAGTTCATTGCAGTGTAAAACTCTATAGCCTGGTCCAAAAGGACCAGGGGTGGAAATTGTAATTGATATGTGATTAAACTGCTGTAACCCATGATTTGAGTTGTATGCTAGAAGTAGTACTATAACAGGGACCACCTGAACTAGCGGTGGATGAGCTTTGCAAAAAGCAGTGCTAGTGCAGCAGTGACACAATCTGAACTGCCTTTGGTGCCAAATAACTCCGCACAACGCACCACCTCTCCTGTTCCATGTGACCACCATAACAGATGGAGCCCTAAATGAACTGAATGGACATTTTATGGACACTTTGCAGGGGCAGGGAGGAGGCTAAGACTAAGGGAATGATATCTGTATGTATACTAAAGGATGGGAAGGAGGAGTGGTGATTAATGAGGATGTACTGGATAGTGTAGGACCCAAGCATATGATGCAAATGCTATGGAAAAAGGGATGGAGATTTGTACTGGTTTTGGCTGGGATGAAATTAATTTTCTTCATAGCAGCCTGTATGGTGCTCTGTTTTGGATTTGTGACTAAAACAGTGTTGATAACACACCCATGTTTTGGCTGAAGAGTGCTTGCACAGTGTTGAGGGTTGTTTTTTCTCTCCCCATTCTGCCCTACCCCCCCAGCAAGTAGGCTGGAGATGGGCAAGAAGTTGGGAGGGGAAATAGCTGGAATGGCTGACCCCAACAAAGAGATATTCCATATGATATGACATTGTGCTCAGCAATAAAGCTGCAGAGAAAGAAGGATGAAGGAGAGACATTTTGGAGTTATGGCATTTGTCTTCCCAAGTAACCATTATGTGTGATGGAGTCCTGCTTTCCTGGATGGCTGAACACCTGACTGACAATGGGAAGTAGTTAATGAATTTCTTATTTTCCTTTGCTTGCACGTACAACTTTTGCTTTACCTATTAAACTGTCTTTATGTTGGCCCATGAGTTTTTCTTGGTTTTGCCCTTCTGTAAGTTTAAAGATGAAACCAAGTTAGGTGGGAGTAATGATCTGCTGGAGGGTAGGAAGGCTCTACAGAGGGATCTGGACAGGCTGGATCGATGGGCCGAGGCCAATTGTATGAGGTTCAACAAGGTGAAGTGCCAAGTCCTGCACTTGATTCACAACAACCCCATGCAGTGTTACAGTCTTGGGGAAGAGTAGCTGAAAAGCAGCCCAGTGGAAAAGGACCTGCGAGTTCTGATTGACAGCCAACTGAATGTCAGCCAGCAGTGTGCTGTTACAATCCGCTTAATCACAGAGGAGCAAAGAGAGCTCTCTGAGGATTGCGGAAAGAACTTCAGGTTCGAATATTCCCCAAAACGAGATTAAAACTCAAATAAAGTTATATGTTGATACTAAACCCCGATGTTTTTACTTTATTAATTGTAAAAGGGGCAAAGAGAAAGAAAAGGAAAAATAGAAAAAAGTTGGAAAAAGCTAAGGTTACTTTAAAAGCATAGG
>VWZF01005688.1:393832-422889 GCA_013396755.1 Sclerurus mexicanus | reverse complement strand
ATGATGCTGATTCCCAATGACAATGGGTGACCCACTTGATTCCCTACACACACTCCACACTCATGCAGTCAGACCAGGTTTCCTTACTGGCTTGACCCCAGGTTTTCCATAGCAGTGTCAGACATCTGGATCCTTTAATCTTGGTGCAGCTACCACTGCACCACGCTACCTGCACTGGATATATTCCTTAATAGTGATTCCCATCATAATATTGTTGCTCTCAGCACCAGTTCACTCATATGATTCCAACAGCATTTAGTGGTTGGCTTTTGCAACAGGACTGAGCTCAAAAGTGGTGGGATGGTGAACCCCTCAGAAAATGGCTTGGTGGAATGAAGCAGAAGGACCCAAAAAAGGTCTCACAAGGCTCTTGGCTTCCGCTGCTGTGAGATATGAGAACAGTACAGGCCCAGCTCATGGCAAAGCAGCACTGAGCTCTGTGTGTTTCATGATTCCTGTGGCTGTCAAGACAATTCTGCACAAATGTAATCTCATTTAAAGTTAAAGCAGAAATGGAAATTCTGCAAAATGGAAACACTAAAGTGATAATAATTCAAGTATTTAAATAATAATCCAAGTCTCATGAGGGACCTTCTTGTTTAATTTTATGTATGATGTGGAGACTAAGTTTATTACTGGGTACCGATTAATCTTTCTGTGAGATTTGTTAATATTTTTGCAATGCCCACTGGACAAGGATAAATCATTGCAATTAAGGTTGGACCAAATTAATCTCGCAGCTTCATTTTATGTCTGGTTTTGATGATCAGCTTTTAAATTTGGGGTGATGGCAGCAAATAGGTAATGTCAAATCACAGCTAGAAATCTTGCATAATTACATATTGCTTTTAATGCCATTTTCAATGTGTGAATTCACTATGTTTTGTTTATTTTGCCTGCTGATTCATTTTTTAGGCATAAAAAATGAATTAGGCATAGCAGGGACTCCTGAAACTTCAGGACATTAATTTACAACTGATCTCTAGGAATCACAGGCATCTAAGTAATACTAACCTACAGCCAAAAATTAAGGGAGAGCTGATCATACTGGCCATGGAATTACTTCTGAATATGCCTCTAGTCTCTTCTAAGGACTCCATTCATGCAGTCATATCCCCTCTTTTGGTAATTTCAGTCTACTGCTTATTAAAGGGTATGAAGGCAGGGTTGACAGCCCAAACACCTGGATACAAATCTTTTAACTCGTATCTTGTATGTAGGTAGCATTGTGCATTTTCTTACAGTTTTCCGACTATGCCGGTTCTTCTCTCCAGCATGTGCATATGTGGTCTATGCATTCATCTTCAAAGGTGTCACTGACACTTCAGAGACTGTCCTAGAATTTAATGAAAGTCTTCTTATCTATTTACATCTTATTTTTTTTTATGGACTACAAAAAGCCATTAATAGTTTATCAGTCACAATTTATCTATTTAATAGCTCCCACTAATAGTTTGAAAAATATAAGAACTAGGAGTTGTCTTTTTCAAGCCTGTATTATACCATTTCATTATTTTTTTTAGATAAAATCCCTGCTCTATTTGCTGATTTGTAGGCTATTGAAAAAAAAAAAAAGAAAACAAACAAACATACAATGAAGACAAACATGGTTTTGCTTAGTCTGTTGTCCTAACACATATGCAAAAGTTCTCCAGATTTACAAAAGCTGGCATTGGCAGATCACGTTCTGATAGAGCTCTCAAGACAGCTTGCTTTGCCAGAGAATAAAAATCAAAAAAACCATCTGCCTATTCCTATTTTACATATTTTCTCTGTTTTTCATTGTATTGCATCTGCTTAATAATACAGCAGTAGATATTTATAAGTAAAGAATATGTACCATATGTATCATTAGGAATTACAAGCAGATATTTCCAAGCAATATTACCATTAAAAAAATAGTCCAAGGTAAGAATAATCCATTACATACCCAGAACATGTTATTTGTGATTGCAATGCACCATGCTTTGTTCATATATAAAAACACCTGCTGGTTGATATAAAACAGTCTCAAGCTAGAAATAATTTTAACCCAAATATTAAACTGAGTATTAAAAAGAAAAAATACCCCTCAGCTTTGCAAAAGGTCCATTGCCACCAAATTCTTCCTTGATGGTTAGGAACAAACCACTCCCTCCAAATTTCTCCTCAGTGAACTCTTAAGTGAACTGTCAGTACATATAGGATCAAAATGTTGCATGTCCATTCCTGATGATCTTATGTGGATGTTGCACATCTACAAAGCAATAAGACCAAATGAGTTTTAGAAAAGGATGACAACATAAATCCTGAAAAACTAAATGTGGGAATAAAATGAGACAAAAAGGGGATTTTTTTCTGATTCTGAAGTGTTTCAGATTTTTTACGAATTGCCCATTAACATTTTTTTAAAGGATGTGTGAGTAAATACACATTAAGTCCAGTACACACATCAGGATCAGTAGGCAGCCCAGAACCAAGTGGTGTGAATGAGTAAAGAGGATGAGTAGCTGTACACATATTGTAACCTTTTGAAGACAAAATATGATGAATAATAATATGCTAAACAATACATGGGCCAGCATATGGCTTAGTAATGTTGTAGCTTCTGATGTATGTGTGTTTATGCTTGTGTATACATACACATATTTGCTGCTATTTTAGTTATGCTTATATAGGCAATAGCATCTTGAGAGCTTATTAGTAGCAGGTTAAGTGCTTTTGCCTTCCTAAATGTCACCATTTGATATTTAATAAATGCCAAGAAATCTCAGCAGGTGTCAAGTGTGCTGTTGGGTGACTTTGCACCAGCTCTTTAACACATAACCCCTAATCTGTGGTAACTCTACTCTTGTCTAACCAACTCGTCATCTATTTCTGATAAATATAAGAGAATAGTTGTAAAATGTCAGAAGGAAGGGTCATATCTAGACCACTCTGGTACTAAGCAGTGCATTTCTACCTTACTGAAAAATGGTCTGCTGACTAAGAAGGCTTAGATTCTCAATTAACTCAGCTGTCTGCTTAAATAAAAACCATCCTAAAATGGAGTTTTCACAACATTTTAGGGCTAGCTTCTCAAAGACTTAAATCTAAATCAAATTTCTAAATCTAACACTGATCGTGTTGAAGTATAAGGCTGGAAGAACTAAGCTTTGCTAATTAGTAGTCTTATTTTTTGAACAGAAATGCAGGATGTCTCAGAACAACTGAGTGCCAATACAGACAATGGGACTGTCCAATTTACGTGAGTAGAATTTGATTTTAATTTAATTTCATTTTCTTTAACTGGAACCATAGTCTTGCCTGGTAGAATACTAAATACCAGAGACTGGGCAGACTACTCATGGAACGATTATTAATATTTACAGTTTTAAAGAACTCCTTTCTGATGCTGTAGGCTAGTGGCCCACAGTGGCAAGAGTCTGTAAAATAGGTAATTTGGCTTCCAGCTATCTGTGCAAACACAAAAAGCATTAATATTTAGAGTTCATCGATGTGGTTACAGCATACAGTTATAAACATTTTGAAGAGGTAACCAGAATTCCTTTTTATAAAATCAGGAAACAATTCTACAATTATTTTTTTTTTAAATTATTGCTTGTCCCAATAATAATAATAAAAAAGTAAATCCAGTGAACATTAGACAACATTTTATTATATTGTAGGCTTTGATTTGGTTTATCCTCCTAGGAATCTGAAAAAAAAAATACAAAGCCAAAGAAATAAGAGATTGGTTAGCCAGTCTGCTTTATTTATTATTAAACAAGAAGCCACTTTCATTTGCATCTTTGTCAGAAGAAGGGATGTATTTGCTTAGAGTACTCTGAGGAAATCTCAACTCATTCAAGGCAATTGCATTTATATTTGTTTAAATTATGTGAACATTAAAAATGCTGCATTACTTGTCAGTTTTGTAAAATAACATGTAAAACATATCAGAACTGATTGTTTACTTCAAGGAAATAAGTATATTTTTATTTCATGCATTTGCAAGAATGCACAAACACAGGATGTGTATTCTATGACTGTTCCCTCATGTATTTCTCAAGTTGCCTAGGTTACTTCTGGACTTCTAGGATTTTATTTTTTTTCTTCTAATTGCTATTTTTGTTACTGTGGGGAGATGATTCCTGATAACCAGTCTTAGGCTGGAACTCGCAGTGAGAATTGTCAGGATATTTTCTGTCTTCTCTTGGGATTTTCACACTGTGCTTTTGTATTGAAGTTCATATTCAAAGTTTGGGGGACCAGTTTCCATTTTGACCACTTATATGTATAGGATACTGACACTGAACAAATACTGGGATCAAATCACTTAAAAATAGATGGGAGTTTCCACAATTAGAATCTTTGTCAGCAACTGTGATTTTTCCAAATATTTTCCTATCTAATATCATTAGGACACAGTTTCCTTCCTTGGCTATGGCTCCTTACTTCAAGGGAAATTTATTAGCATACATTAATCTCTTACATCTCTTCTGCATAGCTTAGCTGTAGCTGTATCTCCTCATTTTTATTTATTACCTGCTTTATTTATATAAGGTGAAGCATTATATTCATGGTGTTTCCTCCTAGAATACTAATTGCTTCTTATATGTTAGGCATTCATGCCTTTGAGTATTTAACTTAAAATAACTAAGAAAGCTGTTTTTATTTGCTTGCTGTTTAATCATTTACAGAAGGATGCTGAGGCAAAAGAGTAAGGTCATTCAAACTCCAAGGTGATTCTTCCTTTAGCAGGGGCAGAAAAAAAGCCAGAAAAGACCTGGAAAATCTTTTCCTGGGGTCTGTGCACATTGATTAACCTAATGTCAGAGCATAATAATTTATGATACTCTGGGTGCAAACAGAAGGTGATCTATGAATTTCATGCTATTATCCTTATTATTCTTCATTATTGAGAATTATCTGAGCCTCTCCCATCAGCAGGGTGAATCTTACCACCTATAGACCTATACCACTGGAAGTTGGAATAACTTTTCTCTTACTCCCTCTTCAGATAGGTGTTTCTTATTAAATTTTAAAATGTTTCGTTCTACCAGGGAAATTAACATTTATATAGCTGACCCACACCTTTAATACATTTCAAAACTCTACATTCAATTAATAACAAATCTAGAAACAATATTTTATGCCACTGTAAAATTTAATCAATCAAATAGAAGTTTATTTCAAATGAGTGTTCTTTTCCTTACTTTGCCTACAGAAACATTGCACTGCTTTTGTTCTGCCCCCATTAGTGAAAAATAATGAATTTAGAAGTATATCCTCCAATAGAAGCTATTGTAGCTAGGAGATCTTGTTCCATGACTAATTTTTCCATGTGGGAATTTTTTTCTCCAGTAGATTCCTATCACACGGAATAAAGAGCCCTTGTTTAAATGCATCCAGACTGGCTACTTGCACATGGCATACAAAGAAAGTAGAAATTACCTCAAAGGAAACCCTTTCTCAACTTTCCTCCATTTGGATGACTAGGGAAAAGGGATGGCATACCATTACTAGATTAGAGGGAAAGCTATACTAGATGCCAGTCTAACAACTTTCTAGTGATATATGCTGATTTGCTGTAAAAATTTAATTGCATGAGTTAATAAAATTTGAAATTATGAGGAATAGTAGCAGAAGCTCCTTTTCAAAATGCATCTGAAACCCTTGCACATTCTCCCATGAGTTTTCCTTTTTTGACCTCTCTACAGACCCTGCCCATGTTGGTCATAGCAGTTTACTCTTTATATCTCAGCATTGCATGCAGTCTTTAATTGATAATCTCGGGTATTAATTCCACTTCACTGAGTGTACCTGGATCTGTGATCTCCTGCATGAGAAGAATGAGAAGAGGACTTCTCTCCCACATGGAACAATTTGAACTACAAGAGAAACAAGGAAAATCCATGAGATTTTTTCCTTGCTAAGAACTTTGTTGATGTTTTCCATGGAGAAAGGAAAAATATTATCTCCCTGTCACTCTTCCTTTATATCAGATAATTGCCATTGCTTAAGGTCAAAAGTGATGTCAAATTCCCTGGGCAAGTTTCCATTCCTCTTTCAGGAGCAGCACTGTGACAGTGTAGGCTGGAGTACCTTTGTGGCTACTGGTGTTACAATGAGATGGACTCAGCAGAGATGGGACAAATGCAGGATGGATGTTATCAAAGGCAGCAGGCTGCCATGAGGCAGCAGCCAGATGCCTTTCTTGCCATGTTGATGTTAGGCTGAAATGAACATGTGATACGGGCACATGCTGTCAAGAGGGGTGCAAATAGACAGAGTACTCATTAAATAAAGTAATGGTGATACTTATAGCACCCTGCAGTAAGTCATCATACAGATAAATGTCTGGATACAGGGGCAGACAGATGGTGAATTACTCTTATATAATTAAAGAGTATATTTGCAGACTCCTGAGAATGGTCCAGCAGTAATTTTGATTTCATTCCGTTTTGAGGAACAAAAAAAGAATGACTGGGATTTTTCATAAATTTCACATTTGCTTCTGCATTTTTCACATTAATATTATAGATGTCACTGTGTATAAGTCACATTTGTAACTTCTTTCTAAAATAATTTTCATATTCTCTAAAGGGAACTATCAAATCTATTTTTTTGAAATTTCATAACAATATTCTGCAAAAGTACAAATCTTTGCAGCTATCATAGTTTTACACATAACATCAAAATAAAACAAATTTAAATTAATGCTGTGATTCTCAAAAGATACTTCATCGTCTGTTTCCCCCCAAACATTCTGTCAACCATTTAAAAAATAAAGCCAGTAGAACAAGAGCATTTACTAATTAACAAGAGAAATTATGCTGTCCATTTTGCTTAGGGCAGTTGAACAAATCAATATCAGTTTATCAGGATACTTGAATCTAACTACCTTCTAGATTAAATGTATTATAGATATTAAAATGCTTGCTTAAATAAGTTCTTAAAATTATACTTCTGCTTTTTCCCTAAGAAATTATTCATGCAATTGCAATATGCAAGTAAAAATGTGTATGAGGGGATTATATGTGAACAAAGAAACGGAAAAGGGTTCATAATATCAAAGGCTGCTAGAGGATTTTTTTTAAAGAAAACATCAATGCTTTTCAATAAATGAGCAGAAAAAAAGAACCTAACATTCATCTTGTAGTGGAGGGCTTACACAAGGCTAACGCAGTGATCAGTGAGCTTACTGAGAGTTGGTTTTACTTGAGTAGTTACCATTTTTTGCTAATGATCGTGTTTCATTTAATCTTGGATCTTCAGTCTGTAGAAATCTGCAAAGAAGTCTTTCTACTGCCTTACATGAGTTTTGGAACTACTGTGTTTACACCCTTTCTCATTCAAAAATGTCCCTGAAATAGCTCAGAAAAGCACTCTTTCTTTCCCCAACTCACTCATTTAAGGTTCTATTTTTCATTAATAACTTCTCCTGCACAAAACATGTGGACAGATTTTGTAAGACTGGTTTAGCAAACTTCTGACTGTAAATATGTAAATAAAAAGATAACTTTCACACACTCTTTTCACTGTTGAGTACATCTGACCATCTTTGTCTAGTGAGAAGTAGATTTTCCTGTCTCTGGGATTTAATCAGTTACTGTGCCTGCCCATGAATTTCTAGATATTGCTGCATAAATCTTATAGGCCAGACTTCACTAAGAGGAGACCAAATACAGTATTCAAAACACCACTCTAAGTTGTGGGTTTTTCCAGAACCGTGGACTTGGGCATGTAGTCAACTAAGGGTCAGGTCCTTGCAAAGGAAGGCAGGACCTTCCTCCTTGCGAGAAAAGCAGGAAGGTGAAATAAATAAATAAATAAACAAACAAACCATCATAGTTTAAACAGTAGCATAGCACATTTTAAGATCATCAGTGATTTTTATGCTGGTGTTTTGATTAAACTGAGTGGAATGCAGTGATAAAAACCCATACAAAAAATGCTTTATATAGAGCAAATTGTGCTTCCAGCAGATATCAGAAGGGTGTATTTGATTTATAATCAGAGTTCTATGACTTGTCAAGCAATAAAATATGATTCAGCTGAATTATGTAATTGTAAACTGAGAAAAAAAAAACAACGATGAGATGATATATTAGCAGACAAGAAATAGACATCCATGTCTGTAGCCATTCACAGAGTATTCACACATTTTTGCACAGTATACAGCTGTGCTAGTGAGAGAAACCCATTCACCATCAGATCAGCAAGTTCACCAACATTATGTGAAATAGGGTTGTTGATATTTGAGGTGTATGCTTACTTGCCTCAAGTACATCATGCCAATTTCTTATTTTTGATGGAATGATAACAATTTTAGAAATTAAAAAAAAGAATAAAGAACATTAAATGGCAGATAGAATAATGCAATCAATGATTTAGGGGTGCTAATGAATGTAATTAATAAATATTTTGTGTTTTACCAATATCTGCCCAAGTTGTTGTAGATAACTATATAAATTGTACTGAACCAAACTCAGTGTTTCTTTTCTTGAAACCAGTAAAAAGAAATATAGTGATTTGGTGAGTTTGTGGATTAATTACTAATACCTTATCAGTTGTGCTTGGAAAGAATAGCAAATGAAGAAAAGCAACACATACATAATGATGTAATAAAAAAAAAAAAAAAGGCACCTGGCTCATGGATGACAAAGGCAGATAAATACAGACTAATCAGTTTGGATAAGGAAAAAAAAAAAAAAAGAGAAAGACAGCATATAGCTGCTAAATGGAAAATGAACATCAGGGCATTGACCTAAAAAGAGATTTGGGGACTACTATAGACAAATCTTTAAACTCTGTAGCTAAATTAGGTAGCTAAACCAAGAAATATAAATCAGATACTGGGATGAAGCTAAAAGTGCACAATATAAATCAAAGTCTAAATTTATTTTAGTTAATAAGGCTTCATTCACAACACTATATACACTAATTACCACTAACAGACAGGATCTCATATCAATCCTGAGGCAGGATAGAGTTTAAAGACAGGGGACAACAATTAGGTATCTGTGTTTAGATCAAAGGGCAAGAGACTGAATATCAAGAGTGATATCAAGAGTTTTCAATTAACCACCTTACTTTCTGCCACAACACCATGTATGTGAAATCACCTGCTTGGAGATTTGCACCTTTTCCAACCAAGCAATACTTCTGATCACACTAAACTTCCATTTCGATTAATGTAATTGACTAAGATTTTGCTTAATCTCCCAAAAGAACTCATTTCCTTTAAGCAGCCAGAGCCTCTATCATGTCATTTGCATAGACATGATAGAAATGCCTTCACACTTGTAAGTCCTTATTCATGAACTGGAGACTTTCAGAAGCCAATGGTTCCATTTCAGTGTAATGTAGGAGGTGAGTGACACAAATGCTATTCAGAAGGCTAGTGAGAGGAAGCAGGATAATGTCTAGAGGAAAATGATGTTAAAAAAAACAAGACAGATTTTAAATATTTCTATGTATAATGAAAGTTTGCTAAATTGATAGAACTTCATTTACATCTGCATATGTAAAAGTTGTGTGCTTATGTATATGGAGAGATAGACGCATATCCTAAATTGCCAGATAGTATCCTGTAACACAGAGTCAGCTTCAATTCCCATCCATCTATAGATGTTACAGTATATTAATCACTGAGATTGAAAAGAGCTATCATATCCCTAATGGGACATCTGGCATAATAGACAGGCAGGCATATTTTCATTCAACCAGTGAGGCCTCAGCAAAATACATCTGAAGCTTTGGATTTTGATAGTACCTTTTTTTAAATGAAGCCCTTTTTGGTAATGATTATATGTTAAAGCATAATAAAGGAGTGTCTTTATAGTTCCAATAGGGAAGTGAAGTACACTATGTGGAAACATTAAAAGTATTCATCTCTAAATATCACTCAACTACAAAGTTTGACAATTACACAGACCAGCCCAAATGGCAACATAGGGAGCAATAGAAAATCCTGATATTGAAGAGATTTTGAAAGGCATATGGGGACAACAAAACCACACTGTAAATACTGACTGACTCTTGTCACATAGTAATCGGAGAACTCTGTGAAATAGTAAAAAGAAGAAAATTAAAATATGATGCATTTGTTCTAACAACTGTAAGTTCAGAAAAGCACAAATGGTAGGCTGCTCCTCCAAAATGTACATGTCTTTATAAATTCACAGTTACTTGGAGAAAAAGATAAAGTTTCAGATGGACATTTGCAGAAAATACGTGAGTAGTTACATATGCTTCAACTGATCAAGTAAAAAATCTTTATACAAATCCTTAGTTTTACACATGAATGAATCATCACTTGACTTCTACTGACTTTACTCATATAGCTGAAATTAAGAATACACAGATTGACTTTGCTGGATTCTTTATTCAAGTCCTGATCCTTACCAGAGGCTTCTGTATCTAAACTGATTTTTTTGTAAATTGGATTGAAATCAGGCATCTAACGTAGCAAAGAAACAGCCTCATCATTACAGCTGCCATTATCAATGAAGAAACTCCTTCTCCCATTTTTCATACAAATGTTTCTTATTGATACTCAGTATCAATATCCCAAGACTATGCATTTAGATTTAATCTGAGTTCTGTTATTGATTTCCATGGATCAAGACCCATGGTGAGAAAGGAAAACAAAAAAGAGTAGAGTGTTCTGTAGGTAATGGACCAAATTTCCTGCTGAAATCAATGAGGTTATAAGTAGTATAAAGCCAAAACAGAATTTAGACTGTACAATCTTGAGTAATTAGAGGCACCTGGACTTGCAAGGTTTCAGTCTTCTATTGATTTTGTCATTGCCTTACGTGTGTTTTAGTACCAATTATATTTTCTGGCAGAAGTTTTTTTCTCTGTCAGCATCTAAATTGTTGTTTCTTGATTAGTCAACAGGAAAAATCAATGCTTTATCCATTGCATTTCCAGGCTTTAATTCAATTACCATGTCTGAACTAATCAAACATTGATCTAGCT
Organism: Sclerurus mexicanus; assembly: GCA_013396755.1. Lineage (NCBI taxonomy): Eukaryota > Metazoa > Chordata > Aves > Passeriformes > Furnariidae > Sclerurus > Sclerurus mexicanus. The sequence continues at coordinate 411,939 of VWZF01005688.1, read as the reverse complement.
ATGTCAATAAGTAGATGGCAAATTTTTTATACCACTATATTTCCTTGTCATTAAATGTTAAATTTTAGTTCATTCATCACAAGTCTAAATCTTTACTTTAGCTGGAAAAAAATAACCTCCTTTCAACTTTAATTTCATTTAATTAGAAACTCATAAGGCCTTTTCTATCCTTTTGCCTCTTTTCTGCTATTCATCCTTTGCTAGTGCGGGGTCATTTCCTAAACAATACTCCAAAGTGCTTTTTCCAGTGTAATTTTAGTAGACAGAAACAAAAAAGAACTATTCCTTTTTCCTTGTTGTCAGGAATTACTGTCCATCATTTCAATTCTGTTGAGTGATTTCCTCCTCACTTAATAGGTCTTCTGTCCATTCATTTAAGGCAAAGGGCTCCAGGTTTTTCTTAATGCATAAATCCCTCGTAAGGTTTTTCTTTCTTCCATGAGCTTCTCTGTCACTGATTATAAAATTGTGCTTACTGTATGTCTGTTGCTAAATGACAAATAATTTTATCTTAAAAACAGCTACTAGCAATTTTGAAAAAAGGCAGGGTTAAATTCTTGTTTACTGTCTCTGTGGAAGCAATTACCAAATGGTAGCAGCACTATTTTTACTGGCCAACCCTAGGGCTATCATGATTGAAAGAAGATAACAATACTGATCAACATTAGCACTCCTACCATTAATATATTAAAAAGTGAAAATTTAAAACAAAATAAGCAACATGGGGAAAAAAAATTGCGGGGCCTTTTCATACCTTGGATTAAAAGGCTTAAAAAACACAGGAGTACCTGCCGTAGGCTGAGTGGGACCTGACAGTCTTGCCTCCCATATAAATGATTACTAAAGATAGCTAAGGCAAGAAACAAACAGGTAAACATGCTTTATGTTGGTTATCTCTGCCTTATAAGAACTAGATACTCTAAATATCTTATAACAGGTCTGGTGGTTGTAACCTAAAAATAATTTCTAAAAACAAAAGTAATAGTTAAGCAAGTTACTAGAAAAGGCAAATAAGAAGTTGCCTTAAAAACAAATCATTGAACAGCAAGAGTTCTCAATCTGAACTAAATTGTCCTATTCCTTTCTTTCCACCAAATCTTAGCTCGTCTCCACTCTGAGCACATGTGACCATGGAACAACTTGGTGTTTCATGGGAATTGTTTTCTGTATTATACAATTTCATTAATCCATGGCAGCTTTTTCAAAATTAGTCTTTTGGAGTGTTTAAATTTATTAGTTTGTTTATTTTTTAATTTCCAGTAGTAGCTGCATTTTTTTTTTAATCATTAATATTCTGTGTAAGTTTTCACATTCTATTTGGGTTTAACGAACGTTTATTTTTCTCTTATTTGAAGAATAAAACTATTGGATTCTGATATAAATCCTCTCAACTTCTGAAACAATGGTAATATCATCTGGAAAGAGTGCTCTGGCTCTGCTGTGCTTGGAATGAATTTACTTAGGAGTTGCCAGGCAATTACTTTCTCCATTTGTTATCAATATTCTTATATTAATAACCAGTTGCATTATCAAATGACCTCAATATATTTTTCATAAATCATGTAATTCTTCATCTACAAGAGTATTAAGAAATTATTACATGAAGGTTATATAAAGATACACAGCATTTACAACGTGTCTTAAAAGGCACTTGTCATCTTAGCTATAAAGAAGAGCCAAAATTTATTATACTGGGAGGAAAGATGAGTCAAATAAAAGCTAACCGATGTTTTTACTATGTTCTTTTATTGAAAATACTTTTCTATCAATCAGAGGTCTTCACTTGTGAAAGGAATTCTTTTTGTAACAAAATTTATAACTCTAATTAGGATCTCAATATCATTATGTTTGCATGTTCACCAGTACAATAACCTTAGATTGTTCTACACTAAGGATATTTCAAAATCAATCTCAACCTGAGCTTTTCAGCTAAAAATAATTCCAGTATTCCAGTTCTACACTCCTAAATGGTTCAGTTTCTGAGAGAACACTCTTCTGAGTTTTTTGTGTTATTTATGACTTGCAATTACAGAAAACTCCTAATAATCAATATTTATTCTTCAACAGAACATAAAATAAATTGAGAATTAAGGGGGCATGTAAATTATGAAAATCTATATTTTGGTGTTTTATGATCTTGAATTATGATCTCTGACACTGTTTTAGCTGCATATTGGGACTCCAGAAACCTATTGGCAGGTTCTAAGCCAGTAAAGTGATAATGTGAACAGCTGAAACACAAATATCACACTATCTGAGAATAATTTCCAGATAGTAAGAGTATACAAGTCTATGTCTCTTGAACATTAAAAAGACTCAGAGAAGATTGCAATTGCACAATAAATACTACCAATTATATAAAAAATGTATTTTCATACTTCAAAATACTTCTGTGCTGTTGTTAAGATCCGATTATTAAAATTATTAGAGAGATGCCTCTGCCCAAATTCAGACGCAAACTAGACCATATGCCAAAGTCAATAGTATGGATTTCTATTTAACAGCAAATGTGTGTGTGTGAGAGAGAGAGAGATTGAAAAGAGGAGGTGGGGGAATTCCCATGGCGTCCCATTGATGCTCTTCTTGTTGTCTCCTCAGTGGTGAGAGGCCCAGTGATTTCATGAGTCTTTGACACCTTCTAAGATGTTACAGCTGCTTGTTACATCAGCACAGTTGAGTCCATTACGGCACATTACTGCCCATCAGAAGAGATGAATAACTTGAGCTTTCATGTGAATGTTCAGCACTTCCCCAAAGGGGAGTTACCACAGCTGGCTCATTTGTGTGAAGATAGAGGAACACTACCCTGTCCTGCAGGATCCACTTCTTTCCTTTTCTTGTTCAACACCCAGCTGGCACCTTGATTGTCTGAGCCATCCAGTCTCTGACATCTGTGGATACATTCATCTCCTGGGATAAATGGACACTTTTATCTTATCTCAAGTTCCCCTCACAGTCCAAATTAGTGGTCATGTTCAGGGAGGGCTGGGCTTAAGTGAGTGGTTGTTTCTTTGCACAGTTTGATAAGGTGGACAAAAGTCTTTCAGTGATCTTAACAATGTTTAAGCCATTAACTATCTGTCTTACAGCTGTGAAATTCTGAATATCTCAAAAAATTAGAAAAAAATCTGTGTCACCTTGTTCATTACTTCATCACCTTTATCAAGAAAAATATTTTTCATATGTAAAAGTACAAATTTTTCTTACTTGCTTTTGTGACTTTATTTATTTCACTGTTCTTCTCTGAAAACTCTGGTCCCAGCTCTTCCTTAGCTCCTAAAAAGTGGAAGACAACAATTAGCTGTTATTATAGCCTTTTTTTTCCAGGCTTAACAAACCGCTGTCTAGAACCATGTAGCCCCAAAACTGAACAGAATATACTGGATGCAACCCAAAGAAACCCAAGCAAAAGGGCATATTCATGGCACTTGACTTCTAGTTACTGTTTCTAATACAGTGCAACTACTGTTAGCATCCCTGACTCCTTTTTGATACACTATTCTACGTTTTCCACCTTCATCCACAAAAATCCCCACCTGAAGTAGTCTGTAGGATAAAGGGAGCAGAAGAGAGCACTTACACAGGTGGAGTTACTAAACTCAAAGGTTAGTGCCTGCATAAATGTCGTTTTGAATGGGACTAGATTTAAACACATGTCTTCCTGAGCAGGTATCCCGAGGCATTAATAGTCACGGCAGGTTCAATTACATAGTAACTTACCTGACCCTTCATTCAAAGAAATTGAGCATATTTCCAGTTGTTACATTGGAAAAAAGTTTTGAGAACACTTTTCTATTCTTAGGTCTGTCTGACTTGCTATGTGTTCAGAGCCGAGTAGTTGTGCCAGTAACTGGAGCTGTATCCTGCATTTGCTGCTCAGGAAAATCCCATTAAAGTGAATGTGCTGAATGAAACCCACCACGATTATTTTACTACATGACTTTTAATGTATTCCAAAGCAATTCCTGCAGAATTTGTAGGCATGGGATATACCTCTCTGGTTTAGATTTTTCAGTTAGGATTCAATTTCAATTTTAATTTGCTTTATATTTCTGTGGAATCAGCAAAAAATTACCCAAAACAACATTATAGAAGTCATTTTATGACTTTTTCAGAGCATACAGTGTTGCACTTTTATTTTATTTTTGGCTAGTAAAATCATTTACTTCAGTCCTTGTTTAGTCAGTGGGCAATGTTGTTTTCAGTTCTCGGGCTTTAAATTTTAATATTCAATGCTGACCTCTTTGCTTACTCAGTTTTTCATAAAGCACATTTTGCAGGATAAATGTACAGACTTCCTTTCATCCTGGATACAAAGAATGAGTTTTTTTCTGTTGTCGCTTTTGTAATAGTGCGGCACACTCACCTCCTGCCAGGCAGCTTATACAAATTACTACAAACATAAGAGTAAATGTTATTTTAACACTTGTTTTGGACTCCAACATAGAAATATATTACATATTTTATTAGCTCATTTACCACCTACTAAGTTATATTATTAGCTAATTCATTGAACATGATACATGTCAGGTACGTTTGGCTACCACTTTAAAGTGACTCTTATCTGAGTCTGGTGTGTGCTTTTGTGAATCCACAGAAGTTACTCGGTCTGTGGGTTTATAAATTAAAAATAAATCTGAGAGATATAGGAAAACATAAAATCAAAGTGTAGGATCTGCCTCTGTCTCTCTTACACACAACACCTTATTATAATAAGTAATTGATTTCTCATTGCCATTGTTCAATAGCACTGATTCACAGCCCATTAAGGTTAATGAAAGAAAAAGACCCTTGAGTGAAACCTGAACTTCATTTAAGTACTTATTAACACTTACACTGACTCTGTGGGATTGGGAATTTGGTAAATGTCAAAGTGACAAAATCTAACTCAGGCAAATCCCTTTGGTCTTGAATTTTGGTGCAACACATGATCCAAAATTCCCAATTTCTGTCGAAAATCCTCGTCATAAACGAGACATCAACGAAGACTTTTAATAGCCTAGTACTACCGAGCATTAATTGTGAAGCCTTGTGTTTATATAAGCCTGCTACAGTTCCAGTTGTCAGCAATAAATCAATCATGCATGCCATTGTTTAATGCATAGAAATTTTAGGGATTGTCACATTTGATAATGGGTTCTGCCTTAATAAAACCTGGGCTTGCACTGTTAAAGAACATCACATATTTTTATGTCATGTGAAAAGAATTCAGGGTGTTTTTTTTGCTGTGTCTTAGAAAAAGAATTTTTTTATACTTCCATATAACTTTTCTCATAATATCTGGCAAATATATTTTTAATAGGAGCTCTGGACTCTTTGAAGGATAGCATTGTGATCCACAAACACATCAGACACTTCCACGGCTCTAACCCAACTGAGGAAATCTCCTGAGAATCTCAATACTATTAAGAATGCACAACAAACAGACACGGTGACTGAACTGACAATAGAAAATGAGGAGCATTAGTCAGGGGAGCAAAGAAGAAAAATATATCAGAAAAAAAAGGTTGCAACAGCCATTATCAAGCAGAAGGATTCTGTGGTTTTGCAATAAGAGGTGAAGGCAATCCCATGTCATAAAGCGGAGTCAGCATAATGAAAGGCATGAGATGAAAAATAACAGAAAAAAAAAAACATAAGCAAAAGTCCAAATAGAATAAAACCAGGATCCTGAGGAGCCAAACTTGCAAAACCCCACAGTATCTAGAAAGGGGAATTTGTTGATAAAATGGGAAGAGAAGCTGAAGGTATGGTAAGTAAAAAACACTGAGGACATAATATAAAAAAAGAGGGATTATGCCTCTGAATGCATGAAGCATTTCTTAGAGTGGGAAAAACTAAGGAATGAAGAAATAATGAGAATCACATTTATATCAGTGCCATAAGGGAAGAAATTTGTAAACACAAAAAAAAAAAAAAAAAAGAAGGAAACACAAGAATGGACTGAGAGGAGCAAGAGGAAGAACCCACAAACATTCCCACTGCCCAACCCCATGGTAATGAGACATAAAAACAAAAAGCAAAGAATCCCTATCTATGACTTGGTCTCTCACTACCATGTCTGAGCATGTCCCATCTGAAGGACTGAAATTAAGCTTAGGAACTTGAGACATACTCTTGTGTGACAGACATAGCAGCACCCTTTTCACTTTCAAATGCAGAGAATTAATGCTTCCTAATATTTTCACCTCTCCTATGAGTTTAGTAAAGGGTTGAAGGACTGCAGAGATCCTGTGTAGATTATTTTTCTCTAAAAACAATGCTAATCAATATTTAAGGAAAATAAGGGAAACAGAAAAATAATGTTCAAGGAGATAACTTGGCCCTAGAGCTCATCCACCTATACACAAAGAATGAGAGACACTCAGGAGTTTTATCTGTAAGCCAGGCTCTTGTATTTCCAATACTGCCTCAAGAAGTGATAAAAGGGAAAGGCACAGAAGTAGTTAACACAGCACCTTGCCTCTGAGCTAAGAGAAAGAATTGCCTAATATTTGTTCTGCCTGTTTTGCTAGAAGAACATTGTAAGAAACACTGGTCAATGTCCTGTTCTGTCCTGCTTAGTAGACCAGAGTCCGTTCATTATAGAAAGAATGGTAGGAATAAAACACAGTAGAATACAAGGCCATAAATCTGATAGATTTTGATGTTTAAAGTAGATATAGGAGGCCCAGAGCCAGGACTTTGTACGCTTGAAGAAACTTGAGGTCACTTAACAAAGAAAGTTGAAAAAGTCATACCAATGAAGACAATTGAAACAACCCCCAGGGGATGAAGTAAGAGGAGAAGACCACCTAAAAGTTGAGCCAAAAAAAGATTCTCAAAAGCTCCACCCAAGCTCCACCCGGACTCTGTCTAGTTATGAATATGTATGTTAGATGATGAAATTGTGTACCTGAAGTGTATAAATGATTTGTTTTGCACCTTTTGAGTCGATCTAGTTTGTCCAGCATGAGCCGGCCAGCTCCCAATGTTGTAATAAACAAATACCTTGCTGCTTAAAGATGCCGAGTCTCTAAACAGTTCTTTATTCTGAAGTTTTTGGCATCAAAAGCTAAAGGTTTCCCAGCTGTGTTGCTCAAAAATTCTTATTAGTGACTTTTGCAGCCTACAGTATAAGCTGTGGCTATGGAGAAACCCAAATTCTTCATGGTGGATGTTCAACAAATACACCTGGAATTATGAAAAAGGGCTGGGCTAACCTTTCCTTAATTAGTAGCCTATATTCAATATCAGTCGTAGTCATTATATTAGAGTAACTTGATGGTTACTCATTTGATTGACACCATTCCACTCTTACCACTGACTTTTTTTCCTGACAGAACTGGGTCAGGGGTAGGGACTGAGAGAGCCAAGGGGTATCCAAGCTTTCTTTGAATTAATTTCTCCATTTTACTAGCATCTTCTCATTTGTTTTGTGTGACACAACAGAATATATTAGTACAACCAGTTATCCTATCAGTGCCAAGAAAGCTTTACTTTTCTGTTTGGCCTCTCTTGGCATGCAATCAAGGCCAATTGCCTTTTTGCCTCATAGTTTTTCCTACAGAGATGAAAGTGAAGCCTTACTGACACACACAGGATGGCACTGTGATCACCAAAATAACCTGACTCTATTGGTACAGGCATGATTAAGCTTTTCTCCTGTCATTTCCCTTAATGCATGCCAATTTGGCCTTGTCTGTCATTTTATAGAGTCTGACAGGAGCTTTCATCCAAATAACATCTCCAGGAGCAATTGAAAAGCACTATGAGTAGGGCTGGACTGGAAATACTTTTCCTGTACTGAGAGCTTCCTTTGTTCAATCAAAAAAATTAAGCATTCTCCATTAGAGAACTGTAAAATCAGTTTAAAATTTTAGGACTGGTTGGCATGTCCAGGCTAGAGTAAAAATAAAAAATAAATCATAAAAAAGTCAGTATCAGAGCTAGTTTCAGTATTACAAAGGAACGTGTATTTTCTTTAACACTTCCAGATGAAAAAAGAAAATTATTGGGTTTTTTTGACTGGCAAGTTCATCAGAAGTATTCACCTTGCTTCTGCAGAAGCCAGTCCCTGACCATTTTCTCTGCAGTTCAGCACAATCCATCTGTGAAGTATTTAAGTATTTTTGCCATATTGTTAGCTGATCTTCAGTGCGTTCTGCTGGATGTCACTTTGATAAAGATATAACCTGATTGCTGTACCATCAGGCAAATCTGTCTTCAAGTCTGTCCCTTCATTTCCCTTCATCAAAGCTTTAAATATGGAGAAGAAAGTAAAAGGAAAAAAAAAAAACAAAAAAAACACCAAAATGACAGCTAAGAATGGGAGTACTTTCTGGGTCAGTTTTGCTGATGTTTAATATTTTATAGCCAATCTGCAAAAACTGGTCTTTTTACTGTTCATTTTCAAATGGCTTGAGTTAACTGGAAGACTTTACAATTTACTTGCCCATTCATCCAAATATTTTCCTTCTGTGAAGGAAATGCTTCAGATTTCAGGTTATCAAGCATCAAAAAATCCTGGCTTAGATCCCTTCCAGATGGAAATTTCTCTTAATGCTTGTTTTTGAAAATTAGTTTTTTATTTAATTCCAATAGGATTAGCAAAGGTAATGAAAAATCTTAGGATTTTCTCATATTGGGGATCTCATATTGCCATAAATATTCTCTTTCCTTTTATTCTGTATAAAAAAGTAAGAATTTATTGAAAGGTTAAGTATCCTTACTGAAGCTGATCTGTTTCCCAGTGCTTTCTTAGGACACAGACTGAAGACTTGTAGAGGCATTCAATTGTCTAGATGTGTTGCACTGCACAAGGCAGCGAAAGATATATTTTGAGGTTAAGGATTTCCTCTGTTTGAAAGAGAAAGAAAAACAACTCATGGATCAGAAAGTGACTCCTTCAGAGAATAAAACATGTTGGATGGTGGTTATCTTTTCTGTTTCTTTTTACATTTTCTGGGGTGAATCGAGCAACACTGAATCTAGCTTTCCCAAGTAACCCCTGAGATTTTAAATGATATACAGAGGGCAATAAATAGGTAGCAGAGATAAAGTCATCACTGAGTCCATTGTGGAGGACTAGCAAGAAGAGAGAGAGGTTGAAGAAAAAATAATATTTCCTTACAGGCTCTGAAACATTTACTTATAAAGAGCATAGATTTACTTAGTTCTCTAATCCCTGTGACATTCCTGGGAATAAATAAGGCTGAAAATGCTGATGTCATGTCCTCCCCTTTGTGCTTATAGATAACAAGTCAGATATGTCATGTTTACTACGATTGCAAAGCAAATAAAATGCTGAAAAGCAAAGGAAGGATCCCTCCTGGTTTTAACTTATAAAGGAAGATTATATAGCAAGCTAATTTGGAAAGGAGCCTGATGTTTTGAATTTTTTGCTTAGTGTCATACATATGGGTCTTGCTAAGAAGTCTGAATATCTGAATCTTTTCATTATCTTCAATTACTACAGTGGAACATAGTGTAATTTCTTGGCTTTTTCTTGTGAACTGACAAGCAAGTCAACATCCCAGAGCAAGTACTGGTGTGCATTCCAAATCTGCATGGCAGATGCTGGACTTAACCTTGTTTCTTGTCTTTGAGTATGTCTTGCCAGTTGAGCTTTCTAAGAAAAAAACCTGCACAACATTATTTTGGCTGGTACTGTCAGTCATAGATCTAACCATGCTATTTTCTCCTTCTCATGTTAAGTATTTTTGCAATTCTCTCACACCTTTAACAAGCCTGAACTAGATGAAAATGTATTTAACTAGATCTAGGTATCTGTGACTCTTCTTTCCAAAAGCTTGTAGCCAACACAAATCAAATTATTATTTACACTTTAATAAAAACAGAATACTTTGGAGAGAAAAAAAGGGATTGCAAAACAAGCAATATACACATCTTGCCATTCTCAGTGGTTAGCTAAGCAAGAATAGATAAGGTTTTTCCTGTCAGTGTCGCGAGGCATGTCTACAGAGTAGAGATTTAAGCACAATGCTACTGCTGGAAAACAAGATAAGAAAGCATCTGTGCTGGTTTGACAATGAGCCAGCTGTGGTCCAAAGGATTACAACTGTACACAAACAGAAGAACAGGCATGCTTGTAGAGTCCTCCCAGCAGAGTTCATAAACATGGGGCTACTGTGTGTAGCCATGATTAAACCACACTCTGCCCCAAAGCCATCACATCTCTGAGGTAACACACAGCTCTGTGCATTACACATTGCAAATATCTGCATCAATAGCTCACCTTTTTGGAGACCTCCCTTCCAAATTCATTATAATTCCTTTGATGCTCCATATGGCTTTTCTTTTTTTTCTTTTTCACTGTGACTTTGTCTCTTACCAAATCTCAAGCATCCACTGAAGAATTTTCCACAAACTAAACACAGTCTTGCATTTAACAGCCATTCTACAGGTTGCACCCATTATAACACTACAGAGTGGCTCCAGGTTGTCTCACAACCTACTGTTTTGGCTTTCTTATATGGGCAATAGATAATCTCAAGTGATTTACAATCTTCTTTCATACCTTGGAAACCGAGCTGGCTGCCCATAAATGGAAATGAACTATGGGAGAGACTTATCTGAGATTTTCCGGTATCTGCCGAAGTTCCACATAGCAAAGACTTCGTCCTCCAAGACACCATTATTTAGTGAAGAAAACTGTAAATCCTGTTTCTGCCTTCAAAGAAATAGAGTCAAGTCTACAAATTAAAAGTCTGTTCCACTGAAGTAGCTTCACTGCTAGCACAGTTTAAACTAGGATATGGCTGGAAGAGAAGAAAACATGCATATCTATTTATTCTGACATCTAGGCACCCTTACTGTGCCTGCTAGCTAATTCGCTGAAAATACTAAAAGGATTATAACAAAATAGCTACATTAAGTTTTCGGGCAAACAAGGGCTTTGGAGAGGATGAGAGGAAAAAGAATCTGTTTGGGTTTGATCAAATGTGAAGAGCTTTGGTCCTGTAATGGATATGCAATAAAGCAGATCTTGTGTGTGGCATACATTCAGGAGAGACTAATGGTCATATTGACCTTTTGAAAAATGGTGGAAGAGATATATTCTTTTTCAATTGGTGTGACGAAGTAATAAAATCACAGTAAAATAGACCAGAAACAGACCAGAATTCATGTCTTCTGACCATCAAATAAACAAGTAAAATAATCAAAGATTTTCAGCAAGCGCATATAATATTTGACATTTCATCCAAGGAGAAGGGACAAGCACAATTAGAAATGATAATAAGACATTCTAAAAAGTGTTTGAAAATTGTTCCAAAACTAATTTCATCATCAGAAAGATTGGTACCATTACTTTTAATGAAATGCATAGACACATCCAAATCAATCTCTTGAAAGGTTTTAAATTAAGAAGCATTTTTTGCCATGTTAGTAATAGCCTTTTATGCTTGATACTATTTATATAAAATCACAGTAAACTGATCAGAAATAAAAATCAGAGAAACTGACCAGAAATAAAAACATCGATGGTCATGAATATTTTTGCTTATCACAATTGTCATAGAAGTTAATGCTCAGCTGTAGTGTTGAATTTTTAACATTTTTTTCTATTTTTAAAATTGGCCTCCTTTTTTTGGTAAGTATCATGATTTCTACCAGCTTGAAAACATCAATTTTCTTTCTGATGCAAGGCCCTTGGAAAAACAGAAAATTCATCAAATACCATTCATAAATCAATCTCTTTGAAAAAAATCATGCCAGTACAATTTTCTAAAATTCATAAAAACCACCTCATCAATATAACTGTCAAAACCAAATGCTCAGAAAAGATTAAATCAGAAATGGCACTGAAGTTCTGTGTGCATTACTCTCTACCATGAGTAATGTCTCTGCCAGACAGACTGTAAAAGTCTGGTCAGGAGACCAGCTGTGTGGTCTGTGCACCTTCACCTGCTCCAACCATGCTCCTTACTCATGCTCATTTCCACCGGACTGGACACATTCCAGCAGAGGAACCCAAACTTTTAAATAAATCTCTTGGTAGCTGAATTCTTGAAGACTTTGAAACCAAAGGTTTGAAAAGCCACAGGAATTTATGTGGCTTTTATGTGGGAATTTAGTCAAAGCAAATTATGTGCTGGACCTGAGAGAGTTTCACTTAACCTCTGATAACTGAAAGTTAAATATTTGGTTTACAGTGGTTATCTTGGTTCTTCTACAGAAAATGAAATACACAATTACCTAGGAAACATGATTCACCACTTTGTAAGTGTTGAATCAACCCCTAGCATCAAGTTGTATCCGAACTGTAAATAAACAGGAATGTGAAGGACAGTCAATGTTTTTGGGATTTAAAGCAGCAAAAATGGTCGTTTATTTATACAGGTAGCATGAAGTCTTATTGCTGATATTTATATCCTCTTTGCCCCCTAAGGGACAACTAAATTAAATAATACAGATTTCAAGGTAGCAACAGGCTGCCTTGAAATGGAAATCTTAAAGACAAAATGAAAAACAGACCACCAAAAAAGAATGTTTACAGAGCAATATATGTGGATTGTTGAAATTAATATGAAAGTGGACTTTGTTTGTTTTAAAGAAGTATTATCTTTAAAAATAATTAAAAACCACAATGCAAAACCCAAATAAAGTTTATGTAGCAAAACAGGTCAATAAAATTGTTAAACAAAATTGCTATCATCTAGTATCAGCTCAATACAATCTGCTGACAGTCATATTTATGCATTACTCTTACTCTGAATTTGATTTGAAGAAATATAAAGAGTCTGGATTGGGACAAAACCGATTTTTCTTTGCAGTCTTACAACAGCATTGTTGCACCAGAATGCTAAAACAATGAGTGAAATATTTTAACCACTTTCTCGCAGAATTATGCGCTGAGTAGCAGTCTGCATGTGAAAGATTGGCACTGCCTTCCACTGCCTCTCTGTTGCAATTATCTCACAAAAACAACCTCATATGAAGCGATGAAAACAATAAGAAACAGACTGAACATCTTTACAAAATTGCATGACATATTCCCAACAATCATTAGGGCTATTTCCCACACTGCTTGATCCTTTTTCATGCTCTACAAAAACCTCTTTGAAAATTTCCAAAAGTTTCAACACGTTTTTTTACTTATTTTAAAGAGCAGTCCAAAGTGTCATCTTTCTTATGCCCCTTTGAGGTAAGAACAGTGTTAGAAAAAAGCAGGCTACTAAAACATGAAAATCTTTAGAAACTCCATCATAAATTTGCAGTATCACATAAGTGTACCCAAGTCAACATTTTGTAACATCAGGGGACTACCTCTGGTTCCTTTCTGCTGATGGCACAGTCACTGAAATGTGCATTAGTATTGATCAGTTGTTCTACCATGATCTTCTTGCAAGTAAGTCAGCAGGAAGATAGACCACAGTGAAATGCACCTTTTCTGATAACATCACAGATAAAAAGGAAACAATTGCACATGTGAAATATTTTATGTAAACCACTGCAAATATTTCCCAGCTGTTGGAATAAATTCATATATATATATGAATATTCCTTATACAGCTAGAGAATGCCTCTTGAAGGCATCGTTGACTACTTTCTGTCATAGCTGAATGATAATTTGATATAATTCTTTGAAGAAAAGCACTGTATTGAAAATTTCCATTAAATCTCCACAGTTGCTAACTTCCCACCAAGACTTTTTAACTGATACTGACATTTCAAAGTATTTTAAAAGAGTTTATGACTACCTGAAGCAAACACCTGCTGTCTAATCCTAGTAGTTTACATTATAGGCAGCACTTAAGTATCTGAAACAGCTGAGGGAAAGAATTTAGCTACTGCAAAGAGTATAAAGTAAAGATTTCTTCCCACACCAAGCCCAACTTACCAGAAATGCAACGCCTTTCCGTTCCTCTGCCTCAAGTCCTTCTGACTTGTGGAATAATAGCCCCACAACCAGATGGTTATAGAGAGGTACCTTTATTCTGTGCAGAGGGCACGGGGGATCACTCCACCACAAATGTGCACACCCGAAAAACCCTGAGCAGTGGTTTTATGCATTGTATGTATTACATATTCACAACCTCCTTGTACATATTCACAACCTCCTTGTACATATTCACACTATTCCCAAGAAAAGGTAAATTTATTATAACCAGTTCTTGGAAGTTATTTCCATGTCCCCTTCTTCTGCTCCTCCTTCTTGCGCCTGCATGTTGTTCTCTGGTGATCTTCTGTAGTGGTCATGGGGATGAAGGCCATATGTCATCCTCCTCATATCCTTTTTACCCCTGGTCCAAATCTTGTTCAGTCCGGTTTTTCTGGCAAGCACTAGAAGAACCTTTTGTCTTTCATAGCATATTTCTTACTTATCTTTTTGTAACCATTCTACGGACTCAACTATGCAGTTTGTCCTTGTAGCTCAGCAAAAGTTCTTACAATTATTTCTATTAACCTCTTCAGTGTTAGTTCCCTTACCCTTTTAGTATTGGTTGCCTTTATTATTAGTAACTTATCTTTATTATCATCTTTATTAGTAATAACTTATTAATGCCATTTATCACTTCTTTATATTAATTATATTTAAAAGTTATATGATTAATACTGGACACTTATGGTTACTTATTAATACTGTACTCTTATGGTTACTGATCAATAAGAGTACTTGGCTCTCTCAAGTAAGATCACTGAAATATAAAAAAAAAAATGTTGGAAACAGTCATACTGTGTTAACCCCTCTGGGCACTGTCCAAATTCATTCTATTTAAATGACATCATAGATCGGCTTGAGTTGGAAAAGACCCTCAATATTATCTGGTTCCAATCCCCCTCCTATGGACAGAGGCACCTTTCTACTGGACCAGGCTGCTCAGAGCCTTGTCCAGCCTGGCCTTGAAAACCTCCAGGGATGAAGAAACCACAGATTCTCTGGGCAACCTGTTCCAGTGGCTCACCATCCTCACACTAAAACCTTCTTCCTTATATCCAATTTAAGCCTACCTTCTTTGAGTTTGAAGCCACTCCCCCTTGTGCTTGTAAAATATCCCTCTTCATCTTTCTTGTAGGCTCACTTCAGGTACTGGAAGGTTGCAATTAGGTCACACTGAAACATTATCTTCTCCAGGATGAACAATCCCAATTCTCTCAGCCTTTCCTCACAGGAGAGGTGCTCCATCCCTCCGATCATGTTGCTGGCCTCCACTGGACTCGCTCCAACAGGTCCATGTCTTTCCTGTGCTGGGGACCCCAGAGTTGAACACAGCACTCCAGCTAGTATTTCACAAGGACCAAGCAGAAAGGCAGAATCATGTCCCTGGACCTGCTGGTCACAATTCTTTTGTTGCAGCCCGGGATACAATTGGCTTTCTGGGCTACAAGTGCACATTGCCGGTCATGTCCAAACTCTTATCGACCAGTAGCCCAGGTCCTTCTCGCCAGGACTGCTTTCAGTCTGTATCAGACCATCTTAATTGTCCATATGAGAGTGTTCATGGGCATCACAGATTTTTCTGCACAATTTACAGTAGGTGAAGAGATCAAAAACCCTGGTGATAGACAGAGCTTTATCAATCTACACTATCACTTTTATCTAAAAATACATAAAAGCAATTGTTTGATCATTCCTCTGTCTTGAGCCAATAACTCAATTTATGAGTAATCTGTAGTACAAATGAATGGAACACTTCATGAGACTAAAAGAATTAGGGGGTGGAATACAGACTGTAAAGAAAGATGCAAATAAATAGTGGGCCAATGGAAAGTATCATTTGAAGATCAAAGAATTCTCAGAATGCTGTATACAAATACCTAAGTTAAAGGAATCTTTTTAAGATGTAGCAGTAGATTCATAATGAATTGTTGAGAAAGTTTCTGCAAATCTCCAAAACAGAAGAGAAGTGCTAGAAAAGCCAGTGGGTTTAAAGACCTGTGAAGCTATTGGACATTTCTAGCACATGTCCTGGTACATTCATATCATACCCTGACCTCTGCACAGTGAATCCTATCTCCCTTCTCTCTCCATTGTTGCCTAATCCTCTTCTTTTATCTGTAAACTGGAACAGAAGGCACAGAGTGAAAGCTAATGCTGTTAGGAACATTATAAGCTGCCACTCTTTTTTCCATTGGTTGTCCCAAAGACCTGTCCTTTTCCCCTCTACACATTGCCATTTTATAGCTTCACTGCCCAGCTGCCTATTATTTGGGGATGCTCAGGTCTTTGCTGTCCTTGGAGTATACAATGAACATGTGATCAGTAAAACAACTATTTTGATAAATATGATGAATAGATAGAGACTCTATCACCAAGGAAAGTTTAGAGGAAGAGCTAGGAGTTGTGGGGACAGGTTCAGAAGTAGAAATTTGATAAGATGTTTGGGAGGTGAAAGAATAGGGCCTTTGAACCAAGTACAGAGGAAGGGAGGACAAAGAAAAAGAACTCAATTCTCAAGTAGTTGCAGGGTCAGGTATATTTTTATGAGCTAGTTGTACAAAAATAGTCCAAATAATCCTGAATAACATGGAAAGGCTCCAGTTTGAATAAAGATCTTAAACAACAATTGAGGTTTTTCCTCAGAGAAAGCAAAAAAATAAATGTAAGAGAAATAGAGCTGACATTTACCACCAACATATTTAGCTGCTTTTATAGGAATAGGGTTTTTTTTTAAAACTCTTATGCACATGAATGTACCTTTATATTTTTGAATAATACTCCCTTTAAATAATTACCATCTATTTTATGAACATTACCACCCATTTCTTCTCCTTGTTGTATTAAGTTAGGTGTTTATAAATTATGTGTTTGTTTTTTTATTACCAAGTGTAGTACTCCCTCCCTGTCTGTAAAATGAGATGAGAGCTTGATGTTTATGTGGTTAAACACAATTTGTGCTTCCTGCCTTTGAGGTGCAGCCATAGATCATGCTGTGTTATTTATCTTGCTTACTCTAGCTTTTTGTGATGAATTATTAAAATATGCCTGGAAGCATGGAACCATTTGGAAGAAGGGTCTTACTGGAGAGTAGTACAGATAAAAGCACTGAGATAAAACAAGCAACCCTGTCACCAGCAGACACAAGCAATATTGCAGAGAAGAAAGAGACCATTTTTTCGGTCAAATTCTGCTTACAGACACACTAGTGAAACCTCGTCTACTTCAGTGAATACAGTGGGCTTCTTGAACTCATCAGCTACTTAGAAAACAATATAGTGAATATCCAAAGGCAAAACTGCCACATGAAGCATGGAAATGGAGTTTACATTGTTAGTATACCTGCAGCAAGGCTGCAAGACAACTGAAACAGGAGACTAGTCCAGAAAAAAAAAGTCCTTCTGTAGCTGTAGTCTTCATACAGTTTCTTTTTCACCTCAAGAGAGGTAAAGAGGATTTTTCTCCCAGGGGAAGAATTTGAATGGTCCTGTTATCGTGTTGGATGAAAGTATGCCTGGTTTTTGAAATAATCAGGAAAGGAATCCTTTGCAGAGAAATTCTACCTCTAAGTACATAATTCTCATTTCAATTTTTTTCATTTAGCTATGACTAATTTTGAAAAAACTTAAACCGATAGAATCAAAATTTTGCAAGCCATATGTCTCAGACTGAACTTTTTAGACAACTCTCAGGCAAAAATTCTCAATCATTTCTAAGAACAAAATCCAAAAGAAATTCTTTTTTATGGCCTAGCAAACTCTTAGAGCCACTTCTCACAGAAGTCCTAAAGCCTGCAGCAGAAATTTCAACTTGAAAAGAGGACTGACTAGAGACAAAGATCTGCCTTTTCATGTTTCCTAAAAATGAAGTTTGCATATGCTGAAGTAACATGGGTCAGATTTCAGCAGTTAATTCTGCAAAGATTTGCCTTTTCTGACTGTATTTTTGTACTGGGCAGGACATGCACAACCATTGCATAATAATTCACTATATTTACTGTGCTCCAAGAGGAAGTCAAATATAGGGTTCTCTTAAGGGAAGGGAGATGCTTTTTCTCCTGTAGATTCTCCAAATCCCTTCTGGACTCCAACTGCTAGGAGACAACTTGCTGACTATCTATAATGGTAACATGGTAACATGCCTAGAGAGAAAGAGCAGAGGCAGGAGTTAGAGCATGAAGGAGGAAAGATAACAGTAGATCATCAGACTGGCACAAGCCAGTGTT